>CAHIKZ030001265.1:735000-746059 GCA_903632075.3 Acanthosepion pharaonis | reverse complement strand
GTAATATTCAAGATACATACATATATATATATATATATATATATATATATATATATATATATATAGAGAGAGAGAGATAAGTGTGAATATAAACTGAATAATGGGATTTTATCAACTCATGTATATATATATATATATATATACTTGCTTAAGTGTGATTAAATTGTTAAGGTGTGGAACAGTCATATATTGCTGTATATTCAAAAGAGATATGGCGATGGATTTAATCATTTTCATTTGAGTTTTCATCATATTCGTGTTGACTCAGGATAGTAGTAATTCTTTCAGAAAAAGGTGTGATTGGGAAAAAAGTGGTGTGTAGATTCATATATATATATATATATATATATATATATATATATATATATATATATATATAAAAAGTCCTGTTCGTGATAAATCAACCCTAGCAAGGTGCTAGGTCATAAAAGCAGATGTTCTAACCACTCTTTCTCGCGTCCATCCATCCATACATGTGATATGTGTCAACATTTTCAATGCGCATGACCAACAGTGACTTGAACATCTTTTTGCTGATGTGGTTAACTAACATATACTGCCCGTCCTACTTTGTAATCATTCTCCAACATGTCCGTGTGCATATCTGCAAAGGATGAAACCGGGCCGTCATTTTTCAAGATTTCTGAGACAGTCTCATATATTTTTTAAGCAAATCACCCCAAGCAAGGCGGGAGTGGCACTAGCACGCAAGAGGTTACAGAGAGTGAGATTAAGAGTTAAAGAAAAGAACAGGGGATCTAAGTCAAGGCATCAGAAGATGTCGATTGTCATTACATTTGAATATTTGAAAATTATAGCCATTAGGGAGAGCAAGTTATATGAATGGAGTCCCACTGACGACATTAAAGTTTACAAGCCATTTCCTGCCCAAGTCAGCCATAGATTAGAGGTTCTTCTCGAGGCCTACGGCCAGGTTAGTTTTGTCAACAATGCCGACAGGGTTAAATAGTAGCGTCGTAAGCCTAGATGTCACCTTGGCAGTTGATGAATCCAAGAAAGATCGTTGATGAAGATAAGAAACAGTGTAGGGCCCAGAATAGAGCCTTGGAGAACACCAGTGTTCGTTTGAAAGGAATTGGAGGATATTCTGTTTAGGAGGACCTTCATTTCACAGTTTGACAGGATTGTAATGCCGTATCCTTGAAACTTACGAAGAAAGCCACGTGCCAGACCCTATCAAATGCTTTAGAGATATCTAAAGTTACGGCTCGAGCTTCTCCTTTATAGTCAAGTGCTTGGTATATAAATTTAATTATGGTTCTGATCACCAATTATGGTTGTATCTATAAAAAAGAATACCCGCTCGGCCCGGTAGCTAGGATCAAAGTGTAGTATCTGCGCTTTGTGAGCTGTCAGGGTCGGGTGTAATATCGAACTCTCTGCTTGCAGAGGAACCCAGACGAGGCTCCGCCGAAGGGTGGGGTTTCGTTCGGGGAGGTTGACGGAACTAGCCCGCTTGGACGGGTTTAGATGGGTTTTATTTTGGCTGGGCCTGCAGGCTCAGACATACCCACATAAAAAGGCCTTGTGCCACATTCAATTCCTGTGGGTGAATTGATAAATACCATCTAAAAAAAAGAATACCCGCTCGGCCCGGTAGCTAGGATCAAAGTGTAGTATCTGCGCTTTGTGGCTGTCCCGGTCAGTGTCTAATCGAACTCTCTGCTTGCAGAAGGAACAGACGAGCTCCGCCGAAGGGTGGGGTTTCGTTCGGGGAGGTTGACAGAACTAGCCCGCTTGGACGGGTTTAGATGGGTTTTATTTTTTGGCTGGGCCTACGGGCTCCAGACATACCCCATAAAAAGGCCTTGTGCCCATTCAATTCCTGTGGGTGAATTGATAAATACCATCTATAAAAAGAATACCCCGCTCGGCCCGGTAGCTAGGATCAAAGTGTAGTATCTGCGCTTTGTGAGCTGTCGGGTCGGGTGTCTATCGAACTCTCTGCTTGCAGAGAGGAACCGGACGGAGCTCCGCCGAAGGGAGGAGGTTTCGTTGGGGGAGGTTGACGGAACTGGCCCGCCTCGACGGGTTTGGATGGTTATTTATTTTTGGCTGGACCTACGGGCTCAGAGATACCCACTTTAAAAAGGCCTTGTGCCACATTCGATCCCCGTGGGTGGATTGATAAATACCATCACGTCAGCGGTGGACCGAGAAAAGCGGAAATCATATTGTTTATCTGAGAGCAGAAAAGCATATGTGCAGGAGTGATTGATAGATTATGCACCTCCAAATGTAATAGTTTTTTTAAAAGGTTTTGTCAAACTACATAGCAGAAAATAAGGTCAGTTATTTTAACCGTCTTTACAATTCCTGCTAAAAAATGAAGAAAATTGATATATTATGACATATTTTGAAATAGACACTTCCATTTTATTAATTAGGACTACATACTCCCTCTCAACCTATGATGAAGTGGGAGTTTAAATTCTTACTATATAATTTTCCGGGTTTGCTTAAAAGAGATTGGGAAGAATGGCGATCAAGCGACACCATTTTCTTTTTTTTTAAATCGTTGTCTCTAAAGAGAATTAAACTGAATATAAGATATTTTTCATCATGAATTCAATTTTTATTTCAACTAAATGCATTTCAAAGTTATGAAATATAATTTCAGATAATCTGAAATTTCTAACTATAAAGAAAAATATTCAGCTTTTTGTATTTCTCGTTGTAACTAAGCAGTTTCAAATAATTCCTTACTATAGAGAATTTTTATCTGCCATGATGTCGTACCGCGAAAGGGCGTCATTATTTGTCGACCGCAGTCGGGATCATCGAGCCAAAGCTCTCCTTTCCTTTATCTGTATATTATGTGCTACACCAGGGCTACATACAATTTTGAAGTCAGTGTTACTTTCTCCTAGATCGGCTTCCACCCAAGGCTAGAGAACCCAGTAGGTCTTACTTTTTAACCTTGCCTGGGGAGGGGGAGAATTAGAAGAGGATTCATACTTCTTCCTAAGGGTATTAACATTTCAGTGATTGTAACGGAATCAACTAGAATTCGTACTCGTCTCCCAGATTCCTCAATCCGAGCTGTTATCCATTACTCCACTTTAAAAAGAAAAGATAATTTCCGTATATATTTCTGAACTGGGATATTGTAACTATTTACACTATTTACATTGTTCGGACTGTTGTCCTCATCTTTATTGCCATATTCACCTTCAACATCTGTCTCTATTTCTCAGATGAGGTATTCCTATTTACATTGTTCGGACTGTTGTCCTCATCTTTATTGCCATATTCACCTTCAACATCTGTCTCTATTTCTGAGATGAGGTATTGTAATTATTTACACTATTTACATTGTTCGGACAGATGTCCTCATCTTCATTGCCATATTCACCTTCAACATCTGTCTCTATTTCTCAGATGAGGTATTGTAACTATTTACACTATTAACATTGTTTGGACTGTTGTCCTCATCTTTATTGCCATATTCACCTTCAACATCTGTCTCTATTTCTGAGATGAGGTTATCAACTTTTAACTATTTACATTGTTCTGTTGTCCTCATCTTCAACATTCAACATCTGTCTCTATTTCTCAGATGAGGTATTGTAACTATTTACACTATTAACATTGTTTGGACTGTTGTCCTCATCTTTATTACCATATTCACCTTCAACATCTCTCTATTTCTGAGATGAGGCATTATGATTATTTACACTATTTACATTGTTCGACAGATGTCCTCATCTTCATTCGCCATATTCACCTTCAACATCTGTCTCTATTTCTCAGATGAGGTATTGTAACTTTTACACTTTAACATTGTTTGACTGTTGTCCTCATCTTTATTACCATATTCACCTTCAACATCTGTCTCTATTTCTGAGATGAGGTATTGTAATTATTTACACTATTTACATTGTTCGGACTGTTGTCCTCATCTTCATTATATATTCACCTTCAACATCTGTCTCTATTAGATGAGGTATTGTAACATTGTTTGGACTGTTGTCCTCATCTTTATTATATATTCACCTTCAACATCTGTCTCTATTTCTGAGATGAGGTATTGTAACTATTTACACTATTTACATTTTTCGGACTGTTGTCTTCATCTTTGTTGCTATATTCACGTTTCCGCCGATGTATTTCCTGACTTCTTCCGTTGATTGGAATTTCGACCCGAACCCTTTATTTTGTCCACCTGGGTTGATTGTTCTAATTCCATGTGGCATGCCTCTTCCGGATATATCAATATTAGTTCTTTCCCTTCAACTAAAATCTCCAAGATTTTTTTTCATCCCTGCTGTAGCCAGGTATTGAAATCACCGCGTCTCATGTATGGAAGGTCGTAAACTTTCATCCACACATCTTAAAATATGTGAGTTCAAAAAGACACAGAAATAAAGAATAAAAGCCAGTCATACGTCAGTGAATATATTCTAGTCGCGTATCATCTTTCGCTTGGATGTGCCCATCTTACAGTAATATCAACAAACGTTCCACTGATTTTATGCTAAGTGCTACCCGGGTTGGATGGAAATTATTGTCTCCATTAAACAGCAGTGAGCTTTTCTTCTGGGCCGTCGTAAATGACCGTGGTAAATAAAGAAATCAAAAGCCAAACTGAAACAGAAAATTCAGGCAGAAGATTCGAATGGGGATTAGGATCAGGGTGAAGGATTTTATGGGGACAGGAAAAAATCTGAGACGAAGAAGCCTTTTATTTACACTAATTCAATGGAGCCGGGTGATAGAATCGTCAGTCGAATTTCTGCAATATCAACTGGTAATTTTATTTTAAAGACAACTTCGCACCACCACCGCCCCACTAACTTCAAGGCCCATTGGATGTCTCTCTTAATCTCTCTCTCTCTCTCTCTCTCACACACACACACACACACACTATCCCTCTCTTCCTCTCTCTCTCTCTATCTCACTCTCTCTCTCTCTATTCATATAAATATATATATGCATATGTAAATATAATTTTTGAATTTTTGTCTATGTCTCCGGCATCCCACGCCCCAGTTCATCTCATGAATAAAGTGCCTTCACTCAGGGAAAAAGCTTTTAAAAAGTCGATAGACTTGCCCTTGATTGGGACCTTTCTTCACGTAGAAATGCCTCCTTGAGGCCATTATTTAAGTGCACCGTCAGCAGAGGACCCCAGGGACTGTTCCTGGGTTAATAACACTGATAAGGAATACTGGCGGGAAATTCAAACTATGGGAATCTGTTGTGGATGCCGAGATGAAATTCGGTCTCCAATGAATGACAAACGCAAGAATTAAAAATAAGAAATTAAATGTATTTACACAATAATACAATGGGTAAATTAAATGTATTTACACAATAATACAATGGGTAATTGTTGAAAATTGAATAAAGCATGGAATAATAATAATACAACTCAAAATGTACTTAAACAAAATGTATTGAAGCAAGAAAGAGTACACAATATTTACAGATAGTTTCGGTATATTCTTGGGAAGACCGTTCCTGTAGAATGGGTTGACTTAGACGCAGTCGGGCAGAGTCTCTGGATTGGATCTCTTCTTCCTCACCCCCGTCTTCCCGGTACCAACCATATTTATATGGTCGGTACTCCACTATGTAAATTAGGTGGATCGTACCACAACAGTAATACTGTTTGCAAATCCAGGAATGCGGTTAGTAGCAATAATATATATATATATATATATATATATATATATATATATATATATATACAATATAATATATATATATAATATATATAGCAATAATATATATATATATATATATATATATATAATAATATATATAATAGAAGTCACAGTTACAAGCACGAAGACTCTAAGGTCCTACTTCGAGACTGTATATATATATATATATATATATATATATATATATATATATATATATATACAATATAATATATATATATATATATATATAATATATATAGCAATAATATATATATATATATATATATATATATATATATATATATATATATATATATATATATATATATATATATATATATATATATATATATATATATATATATATATATATATATATATATATACTGTCTCAATGGGACTTCCTTAGAGTCTTCGTGCTTGTAATCTTCTAACTATTACTTCACACTATTACTTTGCCTTCAACTCAATCACAATCTCTGCTCACTCTCACTCTCACTCTCTATATTCTGGCTGACTCTGGGTATTTAACGGCAGCAGTTCAAGTAACACTCTGGCCGAGTTCACTTGTATCAAAAAGTTGTGCACCCCATAACAGAAACGATCTCTACTGCCATGGTTCACAGGATGGATGGCACAGATAGTGCTAATTGAGCTACACAAATTTTTGAAACATTGTTCCGCGAGGGTTCCACATTTGCGCCATCGCTTGTTATATCTGGCTCTGTAACTAGCCATCCCGAGGGTTGTCTGCGGAATTGTCCTTGGCATAGATTATCGTCACCTTTGTTTACTTGTGAAGATGGCTATCAATTTGGTAGATGGAATTAGGGCAGACCACTTTCTTGATCCGTTGTGCTTTGGAGTTGATGTGGCTGCATTCCAGGAAACTCACTTTGTTAAGTCGATGCTTTTGTGCCTGCTGTCTAGTGACTTTCTTTTTGTTTGTTCAGCTGACGGAGACCCCTTGACCAAAGGCGTTTTCCTGATCGTCATGTGTTCTACGAAAGCGAGTATGAACCATGTCCATATCTACGAGGGTGGCCTATTTTGTTATGGCCGATACGTGCTCGTAATCTGGACTGAAGCGGTTGATGTTTAATTTGATTTTAGTTATGGAATTAGTAGTGTTCTGGGTAACACGAATGGAGGGAATCTTGCGAAATTAAGACTATTCACATTCTGATTGGATTCTTTGGGGATCAACTGAGGATGAAGTTCAGAACTGAAGAAAAAACGATTTTATTTCGGCAGATTTCAGCGAAAGGTGTGTGCGAGATGCAAGCCTGGTTCGCGTTAATTGGGCCAAACTTGATTTCCTTTTTTAGTCTCCAACTTAGATTTGAGCAATAAGATTGTATAATTACTCTTCAATCTTAATTATCGTGATGAATCCGATCATAAACGAAAATTACATGTTCATTATTAATCATTGTTAAGGATCGCATGCTTATGAAGGATTGAAATAAAGTTCAAATATATATCTATATTATTCCAGAATCATTTTCCAACTTATTCATGATGATTTTCGCCATTTCTTAACTTTGAACTTTCTATCCTGGCAAGGTGCCTCAAACGTTTAACGTACGATTTCGTTTTCAAGTCTTTTTTCACTGCTCTTTGGACTGTCCTAGTTGAAACTCCTCTCTCAATTGTCAAACGTCTTATGGATTGAGTTGGATCTTTTCTAATTGATCTCTTTATTTTTAAGTTGAAATGATGACCCCTCTTCCTATTGTGATCCCCTGATCCAGTTTTCCTTTCTACTGTTCCCTCTTTTTTTTTAAATCATTCACCGTTCTCTTGATGGTTCTTGAATGAACTTTGAAGATGGAAGCCAGAGTATGAATGTTGGTACGATTAATGAAGGCCTGAATGATCTTTTTCCTTTCACCATTGCTCAGTTGTGGAGACGGTGGGGCTGACACAAAACAATTTTAATCTTTTCTCATTATAGCTGACTAGCTCAAAGGTTTTTACGGTGATGAGTCAATTAGTTTAGAGGTGTTCTTTTAGATATCAAACAATTTTTTGGGTGGATGAATTATACTGTTACACGATTTTAACGATTTTGCTGTTACAATCGGTATATATATATATATATATATATATATATATATATATATATATATATATATATACTTTTTGTACGCATCATATGTTCATTGGTGGAAGTTTTGTTTCATTGTGAATGTGTGCGTCTTTGCATCTGTATGTGTGTGTGCGTTCGTGCGTCCATGTACTTATCTGCGCTAATAGACGTACGTGTAGAATGTCCTGATCATTTGTTGTTTTCGTTGTTTTGTGACCTTACACTCACTCCTTACTCATTTCTATCGTTTTCCTCTTTTATTTCAACTGTTACAATTTTGACATCCAGTTTTCTAGACATATGCTATCGTTGTTTATTTTTGACCGTTCTAGTGTTTTCTTCCGTTAGCAAAATTGTATTTCATTTTCACATAAATAATTAATTCATATATAATTATATGAAACTCAAAAAAGAAAGAGACAGAAAAGAAGGAAAAGGAATAGGGAGAGAGTAATGGGAGACAAAATATTTACGAAAAAAAATAACCACTCATGTTCACATACATACACGTACACCTCGACACACATACATTTAAAAAAAAATCTACCTAATCTTAATAAAAACACAAATATTATTTATAACCTAATATAAAATAGCAAAAATGCGAAAGTCGGCAGACAATTGTTGATACCCACTTTGGACTGAATGATTACAAAAGAGTTTCGTCTACTAAACTCTAGCTTCGGGGTGTTGAATATAACATCAATTAGCTAAGTGTCGAATGTTATATTTGTATGAAATTAATTTATTTTTTTCTTATTTGTGTGTATGTCAAAATCCCCAAGCCTTCTTTCCTCATCATGTTCCCCTTATTTCACAAAGTTTGTTGTAGCTCATATTTTCGGGCCAGGGTGTTCTCAGCATCCTTCTGTAGAACGAAATTTCTGTTAATTCCAGTTTGTTCTTCATCTGTGAGGATATTGCACAACAATCCCTTCCATATAAGAGGACTGATATTAGGTAACACTTCAGTATTCTTTTTTTTTTTAATTGTAACGAAATTTTCCTGTTTCTTAATATTTTACTTAACTTTTAGAAGGTATGTTTCGCTATCCAGATTTAAGTTTCAGTTATTTAAATGTGTGTAATTGTTTTATTTGACCTCCAATTTATAATTGTGCCTTTTCCTAACATCCATGTATTCCTTTTTTTTTTTTTAAATTAGTGTTCAGTACAATTTTCTTACTTTCTTTATTAACTTCTATAGGTGCTCTTGTAGTTTAATTTCCGTAACTGCATATCTTATGTTGTTAGATTGTGACCACCAATGATGAAACCTGGTAGAACTTTAAATTCTTCTCCGAATCGCCTCACTGTATAGATTAAATAAGTCCGGTGAGAAGACACATCCTTGTCTTACACCCCATTCTATTTTTGTATATTTACGGATTTCATTTTCTATCCGTATGCAGGCTGTCAGAATAAGTTCTGGATTATTCTAATACTATTGCCAATGTGCGTATATTATGTACAAATTATATTAAATTAAACTCTATATCAAACCTACGATGTGGCAAATTTTTCCTGAACGTAACAGGATAAGTCTGGATTTACTTTAATAAACAGGTTGCTGAAACTCCAATCAAAATTATGTTGTAATTAAGAAATATAATTACAAACCGTGCGTAGAATTTACAAAGAGAATTTATTAGTTAAAAAAAAGATATAGGAAAAAGTGTCATTTTAATGACGCCAAAGTTATCCGGAGAACATTAATTTGAAATAAATAAGCCGTGATTTGAAACTAGTTTTAGAAGTCGGTCTTTCATCGATTCAGTGGGATAATTGACGTCAGGAAACTCAAACGTATCGAGTAAACAAACCAAACACGTCATGAAATGATGGGCATTAAAACGCATTACACTGAGCTATTCCTTAGATCAGCTTTACATATTACCCATTGCTAAATTGACTTGTTCCCACACAGACACTGGTGAGTGAGCGTCTTGATTCTGCTTATCGGCAGAATACAATGTTGGCTCTTCATGTTCTAGATTGGACGGGCCAGACGGTACTGATCTTATTTCTGTTTGAATGTTTTGTTTCTTTTATTTTTTTTTTTTTTATTACTGAGTTCAACCCCACCTCGTTTCATCTCATGCTTCATTTAACATGTTTAAATTATTTAAATAATGTTTTTAAAAAGAGGAAAAAAATATTTGTACATATTAAAGAATCTTGGGTCTTTTATTAGAATCCCTGCGAATATATGATTGTAATGACAAAAGTACACAGGTGTAGACTTTAAGAAAGCTTTATTCAACTAAGAATACAAGCTTCGCGTGTAGTGTCCTTTTATAGTCCCAATAAACAGAAATAGCTCTTTCAAAGAGGAGAGCAACAAAACAAGAGAGACCACCCATGATCATCCATAACAATGTTATTGTGGTATAAGTTGGATTAGATGGAGAAAGATGGGCTGTTTTTTAAAATTGTTAACGTGAATGCGTCGTCGTTGGGATTAGCTCGGTGTAGGGTAGACAGTGTTGATCACCCTTCCCTACTTCCCCTTCGGTCGTTTGCCACAAATTAATATATCCGTATTAATTACATAAATACATTCCTATGTTTTCTTTGTTGAATCGTCTTTTTTTTATGTGTCGTGCCACTTCGGGGTGTTAGTGACCATGCCTCTCTACAAATCCCTGTATTTTGTAGCGCTTAATATATTTTGGATTTGTCTGATCTCTTCTAAACTCTGGCAGCCATTTTTTTCAAGCTCACTAGAAATTTCCACTCTCTCTTCCTGGTGTTAAGTATAAGTTTCTCTTTTATTTCCATTTTCTCTAAACCTTCACCATAGTATCCTCAGCATGCTCCAGTTGCGTCAAGTTTCTTCTTCTTTCTGTAAATAAATCTGGCACTTTATGCTATATTGGCTGTCTACTTTTTCTTCTATGGACACGGCTGTTGTGCCCGTGGGCGTTGCTCAGATGTATTTCGATCAACAGGGAATTCTGAACTGAACCGTTTATTTAATGCCCGTGGGTAGAATGTTCTCGTTCCTCTGCCCATGTCTACGGATACGTCGCCTATTGTTCTCCCGTTTCCACTAAGTCTACCGCCCAACCCAGGGACTAAATTTACAATCATTATGTGGCAAAATTAACGAACGAACCTCTAATTTACTAGCCTATTGTCCTGTAGCCTAGTGAATTAAAGATTTGGTTCGTGAATTTTTTGTACAAAAACTTACCAAGAAATTTGAATAGGTACATTTTCTTTTTCATTTTTGGCCAATGAGAGCCCTCTTAAAAAGAAACTTCGCTATTCTGTCATATGCAGACAATCTTGT
>CAHIKZ030001265.1:700000-730000 GCA_903632075.3 Acanthosepion pharaonis | reverse complement strand
TCAACTTGGGTCAGGGTTGACCTGGGAACAACATCAGTTAAGATGTGGTCCTACGCTCCTCAAAACCTCCCTATCAAAGGCCTTGCTGCCAGATGTAGTTCATCGCCATACCCAGGACGGTAAATAAATTAAGAAAAAAAATAAAACCGCACAAGGCAAAACAGTAACCAACTTTATTCAATGACAGATAATTAGGACAGTGTAATATATTGAAATATAGATATATTATCATTATAAAGTTATTTTAGTGCGAGTATATGATTTGCGATGCCTGTTTTCTTTTTATATTATGAAACATGTCTATATATGCCCGAGCGTGGACACCTTCCTTGTTATGACGATAATCTACATCCGTGTTGTGGGTAAGACGATAAACTACGTCCAACATCAAGGCCTCTGATCACGAGGTTTTGAGGAACGTGGAACCACCTCTTAATTGCTGGTGTTCCAAGGTCCACACTGACCTGGGGTGGTAGCTCCTGTTAGGGTCCCAACTATGGGAAAATAGTTAACCCTGTAACTGAGGTAAAAGCGATTATAAAAGTGTGAAATAGGTTTTAATACCTGAAATACTTTTTAAAAAATTATTACCAGAAATAAATTTTTCAAGGAAAAAAAAACTATTACCAGAAATACATCTTTTAAAATAATATTACTAGCTATACATTTTGGAGGAAAAAAATATTAGCAGAAATAGATTTTTTGACAAAACAAAATATTACCAGGAAAAAAAAAGTTGTCGGCATTAAATAACCCATTGGTGTTGATATGCCGTAAAACATCCAAACAAAACCGAGTGTGGAAAATGGCGGATGTAACATACATATTGGAGAGCAGGTTTTGCACTGATATTTACACTGTATAAAGTTCTTTAGAGATGATTTATATCGACAACCTTGCATACATGTCAGGAGATATTTTTAAAGAAAGTCTGTTTAACTTAGTGATATATTTTGTCCAATCTCTCCGCCGCAGATTGGCTTATTATGTATTGCGAGGAACGAAAGACTGGAAAAGTACGGGGGCCATTTTAAACCTCTCGAGTTAAAGCAGTGTTGCGCTTTGTTCTTCCTGCAGGCTGCCATTATACCGTCATCTCCCTGCTTGTAATTATCATTCTTTCTCTTCTCCTCTAACTTTATACTTCTCTTTCTATTCCTCTCTCTTTTTCGTCTCTAACCCTCTATTTTCTTCACTCTATTCCCTCAAGTATTCTTCTTTATACTTCAGTTTCTTCTCAATTTTTTCTTCTACGTTTTCTCCATTTTCTCTTCCTATTCCCCTGTCTTCTTCGTCTATTTCTTAGTATTTTCTTCACCTTATTCCTCCAAGTTTTTATCGTCGTCGTCGTCGTCGTCGTCGTCTTCTTCTTCTTCTTCTTCTTCTTTCCCTCTTCCTTCTTTGTCTCTTCCTCTGACTTCTTCAATTTATTAATTCAAGGCTTCTTCTTCTTCTTCTTCTTCTTATTATTATTATTATTATTATTATTATTATTATTATTTCTCCAAGTTCTCTTTTTCTTCTTCCTCACCTTATTCATCTAAGTGTTACACTTTTTCTCTTCCTATTCCTTTCTCTTCAGCGCCTTTCCTTATCTTCAAATTATTCCACTAAAGCACCTTCTTCTTCTTCTTCTTCTTCTTCTTCTTCTTCTTCTTCTTCTAATTTTTTTTTTTTCTTCCTGTTCCTCTTGTTCTTCTTTTCTTCCTATTCCTCCAAATCTCTCTCTTCTCTTCCTTTTCCTCTAACTCTGCTTCTCACACTTATTCTTTAACATCCTCTCTTCCGACTCCTATAAAACTGTACAGTCAATGCATCGCTATTTCTTGCATTTCAATTTGTGGGAAATCTTCCTCTGTAGTTCCTGATTTTAAGTACCCTGGGGAACAACTTGTCCCCTAGAATTATTGCTCTATAAGTCTCTTACCTATTTTTGGCAAAGTATTAAACACTCTAATCAACACGAATTGGTTAATCATCTTACTTCATACGACTGGATAAACAATATGACTTCTGTCTGTTCATGTCTACCACCGGTAAGTTAAAAGCAAACACAGAATTCTTGTATTAAGCCTCCTTCTAAGAACGTCAAAACTTGTGGCCCTCGATATCTCAAATAAGCCTGACATGGTTTGGCATTCTGGCGTTCTCCACAAGGTCAAGAGGCAGGAGACAAATATTTGGCCTAATTGAATTGTCTACTGTAGTTTATTGAAAGCCGTGGTGAATGGACTCACTTGTAGTTCATTTCATATTAATGCAAGGTATCTCCGTGCTACACGTTCAGATTTGCGCTCTTTCTTGTCTCCATCAATACACTTCCCGATGTTTCCAACTAGGTATCTATGTGTTATAACCTAGGAAAGGTTACTGAATAGAATAATCACACAAAGGTTGGTAATGAGCGATAATACTTAGGACACGAACAACATGTATAAGATTCGCCAGCGGCGCGTAGAAATAGTAGTCAGCTGCTAGAAGTGAGTCAAGTGAATTACACAATGAGTCTTCAACTGTAAGATATCTACCAACCGCCCCACGAGGTCAGATGTGGCACAAGGTCAAAGTTAATGTGGGGTATCCGAGCTCGTAGGCTCGGCCGAAAATTCCCCGTAAACCCCGTATTAAAATGGGTCGGGTTGCTGTTTCCCGAGACGAGACGAGACTCTTCCACATAGCCTCGTCAGGGGATCCTCTATGCCCGGAGGCAGAGAGGTTGACCAGCACAGCTGAAGACGAATCTTCGAATCTAGGATATCTACCAACCACCCTACGCGGTCAGATATGGCACAAGGCCGAATTTAATGTGGTGTTTGGAGACCCTAGGCTCGCCCAAATATTCCCCATAGACGCCGTATAAAACGGGGCCGGGTAGCTGTTTCCCGAGACTAAACTCTGCCCTTCGACATAGCCTCGGCTAGGGATTCTTCTTCTGTTTTTTTCTCTTCCTCCTCTATTCTGTTTCTTCGTTCTCTAACTGGAAAATTATATTTCTTATTCGTCGTCAACTTATTCGTCTTCTTTATCTAATATGTTTTTGTGATGCATATCTCTTTGCAGAGACGCTAATCTTTCCCTCTTAACAAACTTCCTCTGTGTGAAATATAACCGTTCCTTTTGTGTTGATTTTTCTTTTGGAAAACAAAACTACTGTTTCTTCTTCGAAATATACGAACAAAATAAAGTTATAGAATGATGCGTCTCATTATTGCTATTATTATTATTATTATTATTATTATTGTTTCTCTTGTTCAGCCTTTGTCGATGTAGACATTTAGGCTGGTTTCTCTTTTCTGATATTTTCTAAAGAAACAAAACAAACAAAAAAACAAATATAAAAATACAAAACCTGAAGCAATAAGTTATCTAGTATCGCCAGTCTTTTGGTGTTAAAGTATAAAGGTAAGGACTGCGTGGTTTTAGTCGCATAGTATGCAATCAATGGCGACAAGCCATGCTTAAATGTCTCGCGAGACCTTACGAGACGAACTCGTTATTTACCACCGGTGTTTCCACCGTATCACAATTTGATAAAAATCTGTCTGGCAGCCAAAAAAAAAAAAAAAAAAAAAAAAAAACCACAGGAGTTTTATATTTACAAAAGTTCACACAAGAAGACTCTCATATTGGCTGGAAAAAAGCCTTTATTCAGATGTCAACTTCTTTCAGCTTATATGCACATAAAATGAAGTTTCTCACGCGCATGCGTAAATGAGGTAAAGAATTAACTTCTTGCGTCCAGATATAGAAATATTATATATATATATAATGATAGACTTATAGAATATGTAAGATAGATTCAGGAAAGAAAAATTGTCTAGGACAATACAGCGAATCAATTTTCTTAGCAGCTGACCTAGCACTAGATTCAATATAGTATTTCCCCTTCATGTCAGCTGAGAACGTCAGTCCAAGAAGGTGTAACAAGTCACTCTCCTTTGGGTTAGCATCAGCTATGTTGATGGAAAGCAGAAAGACCTCACCTATATGATTAATAGACAGCAGTTTTTTTTTTTCTTAGATGCGTTAAAATTAACAAGCCATCCTTTTCACCTGTTAAGAACAAACTGTATGTAGAGAGATATAAATATATATATATATATATATATATATATATATATATATATATAGATAGATAGATAGATAGATATAACTAAACTCGTTTCGAAAAACCCTCGAATTTTTGATTTGCTAATAATCAAATCAATCTCGAGGGAAAAAAGGTTTTAAAAAAAAGAAAGAGCTACAAACATGAACTTCTGCCAACAAAAAAATCGCACAGATGCAGGTCTGAAGCCCAAAGAAAAAAACCCGATACGAGTACACAACTAACAAAAGCGCTCAATACAACCGTACAGCAGACCTAGATACACCTAGTGAGCCAGACGAACCTACCTAGGCTTCACTTACTTTCCCTGACGATCCGTTTAGATGAAACCTAGGTAGGTTTGTCTGGCTCACTAGGTGTATCAATATATATATATATATATATATATATATATATATATATATATATATATATATAATTTTGTGTATTTAGGCAGCAATCCTTCTTTCATGCACATTTCATTGATTACGCCAGGCCTTCATTTAGTTTTTTATACAATTTTTCATTCGATCTAATCATTTTTTTTTCTTTTCGGATGATAAATTATATAAAAACTGTTTGAATGTTCTTTTTATCCGAGCGGTTTCGGCTATACATTTATCCATTTTTTTTTTTTTTTGTCGTGCAGTCTCATTCTACACCTTGCTGGCCATAGCTCAGTTAGATCTCATTTAAACATTCATGGAGACATACCGGACATAATTCGTAACATACCTGTTGACAACACTAATATAATGGCATCATCTACATGCTAAAAGTAATGTAAGCCTCATTAATGAAAAGAAAAACAAACAACACTTAATAATATTAACTTTGAATATGAACACAATATCTTGACAATGTTTTGAAAAATTAAAATATTTTATAAAACATATATACAACAAACTATTTCTTATTTAACAATTAAAATATTTAATCCTTGAATATAGCTAACTATACAGCCGAAAGCGCTCGGATAAAAATAACATTCAGATAGTTTTTATATAATTTATCATCCGAAAATAAAAATAAAAATATTAAATCGCATGAGAAATTGTATAAAAAACTAAATAAAACCTCCTTGTCGGTCTTATTCAATGAAATGTGCATATATATATATATATATATATATATATATATATATATATATATATATATATATATATATAAGATAGTATGTATATATATAGGTAAGAATTTTTAAACTACTTAAAAAGAATTTCCCACAGACAAATACGTTGCATAAAATTTTCAACAAAAACTTCGTCAATCTAAGCTATACCTCTATGCCTAATATGACCAATATAATTAATAAATATAATAGGAGAAAAATTAAGGACAAACCACGCATCGTCCATCCTAAGTGTAATTGTAGGAATAAGGAAGCCTGCCCTCTCCAGTGCAAATGCCAACAAGAGTGCGTTGTTTATCAAGTAAAACTATATAAGGATAAACCGAACAATATCGATAAGAACCCTAAAGTTTACATAGGATCTACCGAGAATAATTTCAAATAACGATACTATAACCGTGTTAGTAGTTTTAAAAGCGAAACATACAAACACAGTACTATCTTGTCCTCTTATGTATGGAAGATCAAATAAGAAGATAATAAGGACCCCATTTTGAAATGGGAAATGTTACAATTATAAGGTGATAAGTTTTGTTACCTATGCACAGCGGGAAAATTAGCTATTGCTAGCTATAAAGAACCCAATAATTTATTGAACCTAAAATGGGAAACACTTAGTAGGTGTAAACATAGCAAACGTTGGGTATTAGTCGGTTCTTTTTTCGTTTTTGAATAAAGTACGTAACCCCTAACCTCCTGTTGTTTGAGTTTTTACTCTATGTGTGTGTGTGTGTGTGTGTGTGTGTTTGTCTTTTTTTTTCACATGGCCATGGTTGTTTTTGTTTTAAGCTATAAATTCTGTTCCATTATTTTCCATTTCGGCCAGCTTTTCACTGAAGATCCGTTTAGGTGAAACCTAAGTAGGTTTGCCTGGCTCCTTAAAATTATCTCAGGTTTGCTCTACTTGAGCACTTTACATAATTGCCTTTACTCGTTTTGGGTTTTTTTTTCTTTGAACTCTGATCGATTGTTTTCGCCTTTGTTTTATGTATTTGGTTCATTCTTTTTTTATTCATCATTTTTCTACTACAAGTCGAACTATCCAAGGTTTTTCCAAGCGAGTACTACCATTTATATATATATATATATATATATATATATATATATATATATATTCTTTTCAGGACATCAATTATATAAAAATTATCCAAATGCTTCCAAGTGCTTTCAGCTATAATTTTAGCCATTATCAAAGATACGTTTTATTTTACTTTAAACTGAAGATGTGCATTGTTTTATGTATGTATCTAGAGTTATAGGAATGTTTTATTTTCCAAACACTGTCAACATATTGTGACCGTGTTCATAGTTGATATTACTGAGTGTTGGCTTTTTCTCTTTTTTTTTTTATTAATAATGCTTTCATTATTTTTATCCTTTTTGTACATGTGGATGATGCTATTATATTTTCATTATCAACTGTGGCACCATGCATGATTGGAAAACTGAAAGGAGATATTCATAAATATATGATTTATTTTTTTCGGTTTGTTAACCATTTGATAGTTATTTAGAGATGAAAAATATTTCGGAGTTGAGAATAATTCTTTAATTGCGTTCAGACGATCTGAGAGAAAGAAAGAAGGAAAAGAAAAGGAAGGAAAGAAAGTAGAAAAATAAATAATACGAAACCAGGTCGTAAGCGAAAACACACACGCTCGACTGGCACATATCAGATGTCAAAAATATCAGGTCAAGCACCGACCTACTTTCGTGTCCGCGGAGGATGGGAGTTTGTTATCAATTTGGTTGAAGAAATAAAAGTTTAGAGACAATGAAAAAAAAATATGGATAAGTAACAAATGAAAAGGATGTCATTGAGATGATAGGTAACAGATGGGGAAGTGTATCTAAGGATATGAAAACAAAGCATTAATACAAGAACCCAGACGACTCCAGAGTTGAGAAAAAAAAAACACCCAAGGTGATGTCGCTTTTTTTTGAGATAATTAAGATTTTTGTTAACAAGCTCCGAGCGAAAGAAAAAGGTGAAATATTTGTATTAGCTCGCGAGAACGCCACGCAGTCTAAGAAATTCCTTTCTTAGATCGTATCCAATTAGCGGTAGGCTGTTTGACAGATACCACGTGTAAAAGGAACCGATAGCGTCATTCGATCACGTACGAAAAGGACAATTTAAATTTTGTTTTTTTAAGCAAGGTGTTTCTTCCCCCAGAACAAAGCCACGGATTGTCCACGCCCGATTAGGGACGTCACGAAGGAAGGAGGAAAGATACCGACCAGAGTCTCATTGGCCGAGGGCGGTCACGTGATGTGCGAGGGAGGAGGAAAGATGCCCGACCAGGACCCCATTGGTCGAGAGCGGTCACCTGACATACGAGGGACCAGGGGAAGCGGGTATACGCCTCCCCCCAGAGGCACAGTAAGGAAGTAGGAGTGAAAGTAAGTCACCGATAATGCAAAATCCCTAATCAGAAATAATACGTCTTTAGAATTATCAAGAAAACCCTGGCGCCGACAGACCCACCCCAGGTTTTTGACTGCCTCAATAAAAGCAGGACCCCAATCGACAGAAATCAGTTGCAGTTACGCCGCGGACGGCGAGGGAGCTTGAGCGCGGGCGGCGGGCCCCAGTTCATTCGCCCCTTGCGGGCAAGAGAAGCTGAAGAAAGTTGCAGTTGCGCCGCGGATGAAGTTGGAGTTGCAGCGCGGACGGCGGGCCCTGTTCATTAGTCCCCTTTGCGGCAAGAGAAGCCGAAGTGAAACAGCCCGTTTGGCCTAAGTGGAAGTTGGAACCAAACCAAGCCTAAGAAGAAATTCGTCCAACCCAAGCCGAAGTGAATAAGCTCGTCCAACCGAAGCCGAAGAGAAGAAGTTAATTCGCGCACTGACGGCAGAGATGAGTGAACAATAATTCAGACTCTGAAGAGAGAGTTAGTTACATCCACGGACGGCGAGAGAAATCAGCCGTGAACGACAGGTAGAGATCAGCGCCAGTGTTGAAACAAAACCACACCCCGAAATGCAAATTTCTAGAGAGCAAGCAACTCGAAGCCTTAAAGTTGTATGGTAGAAGCTTGGTGCCACAGTCCACAAAACGGGTCGGGAGGTAGGAATAATCTTGTGTAACGAACATTTAGATATAAAAAGTTGTTACCTTTTCTTCAATAATTTTTTGACCTTGTGAGTTTTCTTTTCTTGTGTGTTATCACCCCGTTGGACTCAGCTTGCATACGGCCCCAATCCTGTTTGATCCCGTCTGTCTAAGATCTAATCACAACGTGGGTAGGCAGACCGGAGATCAGTACAGTTACCCTAGTAACCAGGCGTTGGAAGCGAGTTGGGAATGACGAGGCTGGTATTCATCTAACCAAAGGGTTAGAACGTCACACTTGGAGCAGCGAGGAGCGAACAGCTGACGCCGCGGCAAAGACGTCACAACTGGTGTCGTGATCATAGGATCAGAACCCCGGACCACGTCACGTCACAATTGGCGTCGCGAACAGGATCGAACGACACAGTCGACGCTGCGACCAGGGGGGACGACGTCACAAACGAGTATGATACGCATAGGCTTTGGTAGGTCTCCATGTGTATTTAAATGAGACATAATTGAGCTATGGTCAAAGAGATACAACGTGAGTCTTCTTGTTAAACATGTTGTAGTATATCCATTATAATTATTTAGAAATCTAGATTGATCAAGAAACACAGCTCCTTAAGGACCATATAAATTCGTAAACAATATCGGTTTTCTGTAATGTAAATCTTGCCGATGAATTATTGTTTTTGACGATGAGTTTAGCGGATTTAATTTTTTTTATAAATTATTAATTTCATTTTCTATTTTTCATCGACTCGATTTGTGTATTTCTTTATGGTGTTTCTAAATTAAGATACGTCAACCTTATAATTACTATGCATTTGATGCTAATATTTATTTGCAATAATAGATGCAAAATATGCCACAAGGGCTAAAAATTGGGGATGGAGAAAAGACTGGCCTTCTCTAGTCCTACTCAAAACTAACTAGTCTCATTCATTGACCCATTCTCACTTTTCACCAGTTTTCCTTTCACCAAACAACGCATTTACTCTTAGCTGTCACACCACAGTCCCCAAAATACCACATTTTCTCTATGAAAAGCCCTAGCATGAATCTATATTTACACAATTATCGAGAGATGGGGAAAAAAATCAAAACCCAATGTTTATATAGAATGAAATAGATGTTTGTATAAGAAACTAAACAAAACAATATTAGTAGTAAGACCCTTCCCAAAAATGTGTCAGAAATCTCGATTAACCGGGTTGAACAAATAAATTGAGGAATATTTCATTTAGCCAGAGAACAGAGACTTCTGTCACCTAAAAAATGGGTGGGATTTAGACAAGAAACTAAATTGGAGGACAAAAAAAAAGGTGGGGCGGACTTATGTACTTGCATGTTCTAGCTATGTTGAAAGGAAAATAGTTAGCCCTGAGGAGGCCAATACGGAAAATGAAAATGTCCTATCTTACCTTAAAAGGGCTGAGATGACAGATGATTCGGTTTGAGGCCCCAAATCCTCTTACCTAAGTTGCATCCAAAAACCAGCCCAGGTCAACACCTCTCACTCACACCAAGTGCGAAACTTCCATCCAGCTTTTTACATTTGAAGTTTGTGGAAAATGTCGTTTTTTTTCTGTATTTTGTGTTGGTATTGGTTACCTTAGAAAGAAGAAAAAGTCCAATAAGGTAATTTATAAGATGGTTAGAAAAACCGTTATTAACACGCGTTTTATTTTTTTTATATTTTTTTTTTTTCACGTTATTAAGTTCTTTAACAAAAAGCGGACGAGAGGCTGAATTCTTTAATAACGTCTATTTTATATCTGAGAGGACATTGTCTAGTAAAATTAAGATGACAAAAGTTTTTACTTATTCTTTTTTTATATAACGAATTAAAGAATATATTATTACTAGACTCCACAAGAACATCCAAGAATAGGAGCTTATATTGTTGTCTATGTTCATAATTAAAGTTGAGGTTGGATTTGTTTCCTAACAAAACAATCTACCATTAATATATTCTCTATTTATGTTTTTTTATGGATACAACTGATTTAAGTAAATGGTCATTTTTTAATGCTGCATTATTTACATTTACCAGTCTGAATGTTCGAAAAATTTCATAGAAAATTCTCCGACAGGAATCGAACCTGTATCAAATACGAAGACCGTCATTTGGTCCGACGTGCTGTTAACTATTCAGCCACAGAGAACTTCCTCTTAGCGAAAGTTGAAATATTGATCCTTTCGAATGAAATTTGATCTTTGAAAAGGAATATGTCGCAAGAGGCCAGCTTTGGGGAATGTGGTGGCTGTCTTAGCTGGGGAATAATGTCTTTTTTCCCGAAACTGCTGCTCAAGACATTGGTCATTGATGGAAGTAAGCATTACTATAAACAGCAGGTGGAAGTGAAAGCTTTATAATTTGGTGTATATGCGCGACAAACGTCAGTGCCAACCTGGACAAATCTGCATAATTTAGCACCGTTACCATAGCAACAGTCCAGATACTTTTTGATCAGAAATCATATATGGAAATAGATTTTTTTTTTATTAATTCGACAGATAAAACGTTATGTTTAGTGGATTCTCATATTTGAGTAGACCTCTTGTTCATATACATATATATATATATATATATATATATATATATATATATATATATATTCTGGCTCTGTGGGTGAAGTAATGCATAGCGAGACAGAAGGGGAACTCGAAGAGCAGGGATTAAATTCTACTCGATTTGTTCACATTCTCATAAATTCCTCGAGAAAGATCAAGCGTGAAACCAACTGTCGCCAGTTGTGTTGATCTCTTTGTCCACACATCTTATATTTACATATCCCAATCCTGGATATTAAGTATTTTACTCCTAAATATAGAATAAATTAATATCATATTTCATCATATATATATATATACATATATATATATATATATATATATATATATATATATATATATATATATATATATATTACGATAAACGTGCAATCAATTTACAAATTCATGAATTATTCACACAAAAACTAATGCAATGGTTAATGATTTAATTGGCGAGAAATCCATCATCGCAAACAATTTAAATAATATACAAAAACCTCCGAATCCGTTATGAATGAAATGATCCTTGTTTATATAAATTTCTGCCGTATTAGTTCTTATTTTACTACAAGCTTTCGTCTGTTCCTACAGACATCTTCAGGTATAGAATAGATGTTGTTCTTGTTTTTTATCTTAGTAATAAGAGGACAACGAAAATATATGTATTGTTGTATCCGAAAATGCTATATTTTTCTCATATAATATTAATTTTGAATAATTTCATGAAAGGGAGATTTTTTTTACATCTTCCTATTAAATGATCCAATATATATATATATATATATATATATATATATATATATATATATATATATAAATAAATTTAAGTCTATAAATTTAAATTCAAATACAAGGTTTTATAATATATATATATATATATATATATATATATATATATATATATATATATATATATATATATGTATGTATGTATGTATGTATCCTGGGTGCTTGGATTAAGTAATGTATAGCGAAACAGAAGGGGAACTCGAAGAGCAGAGATTAAATTCTACTCGAGTTGTTCACGTTCTTGCAAATCCACTTGAGAAAAGATATGAAAACGATAGTTGTGTTAAAACTTCAGCCACATAATCAAATCGCTCAAATTTGTTTCTTCAGTTGTAAGTACTGATGTACTGCACCCTAATATGGTGGACAGAAAAGGAAACGCTTTCAAGGAAACTCTCCTGCCACCTATCGGATCATTGTGCCATCAGACAACTTCATAATCACCGTAATGGTCCTAATAATATTAGACACTTACTCACAAACAATACCAAAATAAACAAAAATAAAATACTAAAAACAAACTCTTGATACTTGAAGACGTTCTAATACAACGAGAACAAACATCAATATATAAAAGCAATTATAACTTAAGAGCCCAAATTCTTAAGTGTATATAAAATAAAACACATACATATCACACATCGCTTACGTCACTACATCATTTCTTTACGTCACAACACCGTTTGCTTACGTCCCAACACTCATTAGTTCTATGAAATTCGCCAATTTTCTCTACCCAACCCCTTTAGGTAGTTGCTAGCTTGCACAATATTTCCTTCTTTATTACTTTTCTTCTGAAATGAACTTCGGTCAATTTCTGACAGAATTACTTACTTTCCTGTGAATTATTATTCGAAACTTGGAAAAGATGATCATTAAAGTCAATCGACACAAAATGTCAGTCGTTTTTTATATATATATGGTAGACTCTCTCGTCACGGACAACTTGAAGTTTCCTCTAATAATATTTCTCGAATATTTAAACGTTTTCTTTCAGTTTTTTTTTTTTTTTTTTTTTTTTTTTTAGTCATGTATTTTAGCTTGGAAAATTTGTAATTCTTTCAGGAATGGAGTTATCTGAAAAAAATCCGGGGCGTAGATTTATATTTTGATAAGTTTCGATAACGGCACTCTCGAGAATTTTCCTTCTAAATAAGTTGCTTTCTGTTTTAATAAGTGTGCCATTCTGTAGATCAAAATTGTTGATGACTATATTTCTCAGAAAGAAAAACGGTTAAGTCATTAACCACGTGTGATTCCAAATATATAACACAAATTAATCCCAAACTAAAAGAATTTAAATACTTATTTTCTTCTTTTAGACATTGATTTATGTCACGTTAAGTCCTCCATGGTTTTCCTGGGGGGGGGGGGGTTCAGATAGCCTGATGAATATTTATGAGCGTCCTTCAAATTAAAAAGTGTGAACAAGTAATAATATATGTTCTCTTGTACACAAATACTTGTCAAAAAATAGCATTTGCCTTGATAAAGTCCCTCAAATGATAAAACACGACAGCTTAGATATGTTTTGCTTTTTTCTGTATTCATATATATGGAGGGTGACAGATATTCATGTTTGTTCATAGTGACAACAAAAAATAAGCCAGAAATTCATCCATCCCAACATTCAAATAAGGTTACACTCACATATTATTTTCATTTTATATAAGTGATTTTAATTTATAACGTTAATTTCGACGACACATGCTGGAGGCAGGAAAAGCTCCCTTTGAGTTTTGGAGGCCTGAGCCTTCGATCAGCGGCAGACTTGGCCCTTCCAGCATATCTTTATTCACTTTCTCCCAGTCGCAAATTAATTGATGAGATACTCGGTGAATCATCTCAATGTATCTCGGGTAGTTCTTTCGAACAAGCTTGCAGCGTCTGGGCCCAAGAATTACTTTCTATCCCACTAGACACATCAAAACAAAAAAGCTGGGATAAAATAAAATGCGAGGCTAATTTTACTAATTTGAGGCTCTTTCTGGATCAGCATCGCCTCGTATGTCTAATATCTGCTTCACAACTGAGTAGTGGCGCCTGGCTCAATGCAGTGCCCTCTTCCTCTACCGGTACCCTTCTAGATGATGAGTGCACTCAAGCCGGTGCCGCGATACGTCTTGGTCACAAATTATGTAAGCGTCACAGATGGCGCTTCTATTGATGAGTTCGGTTTGCATCCTCTCCTGTCGTCGTTGTGCCGGCCACTTTGCAAGGCATGCAGCAATAAACGACATCATCAGAAGAGATTTGGATGCAACTGGGTTCTCTTCCCAAATCGAACACTTAGGCCGCGACCGTGGTGATGGAAAGTGGCCGGGTGGCATTACCGTTTTCCCTTTTAAAATGGGGAAGTCGTTGATTTGGGATGCGACTTGTTCTGATACATTTTCGACCTGTAATTTGATCAGGTCCGCGGTTGAGCTGGGGTATGACGTCCGGGACACAGAGATAAAAAAAAAAAAATAGTTAAATATTCTTCTTTGCTGATAGATTTTTTTTTACTCTTGTGGCAGTGGAGACTTCTGGGTTTATTGGCTCCTCGTTCGATGACGTTCCTTCAGAGGATTGCCGAGATGGCGTCTCGATTAAGGGACAAGCCTCGCGAAACGGAGTGGCTCTTGCAGCGTTTCTCACTGGCATCATTGCGGCTAGCAGAGGATAGCAAAAAAAAAAAAGAAGACATTTTGTTTATAGTTACTTTGTTCAAACTTTTTTCTCAATAAACGCTTCTGAATAACGGTATTAGTAATTATATTCCAAAAAATGTACAATTTGCTGTTAAAATGTTGATGGTTCTTGAATTTGGCTCTGGAAAAAAATGTGAGTCCTCGGCGATAATATTGCTGAAGATAATTAAACGAAGAAGCAAATGTCAGGAAACGAACGGTGCCTGTTTGAAACTTCTTCCTTACAAATGGTATACGTATGGAATGTAACTAGGATGACCTTCTATTGCTGCTATTTCAAACATAACTGGAAGAAAATATATTCATGCCCTTTGCAAAGAAACGACCAGAATTTGAACTTGCAACACCGCTTCCATTTTCTGTAGCAATAACCGTCGCGCCACATGAGCATCACCTTTTGGCTTAAATAAAGAAAATGGAACATAAACTCAGTTAAACGTCAGTTATTAAAAATAAATAATTCAAAAATAAAAGAAACCTTAAGCATACATTTGAAATCCTGATGCGTTTCCACCCACGCACAAAATAAGAAGGAAACGAAACAAAAGAAATTGTGTACGTTACAGGGGGGGTAGTGGTTAATATCCAAGGTGAAATATTTTATTAACAAAAACCAAGCAAATAATAATCTTGAGCAAGGAATAGGCTGAAACATATTACCGCGAACCCTTTCATAATGCCTGAAACTCTTATGGCGTATTTCTGTAGCTAAAACTTTGTGAAAACAATAGCCCGTGTTATATTCTCCCTAGGGCGTTTAAGAAAGCAATCATCTGCCTTTTGAAACTTTTGTCGAAATTAATGAAAACTCTCAAGAGATACACGTACAAGTGAAAATGAGAAAACATCGAGAGAAATGTTTATGAGGTAAAAACAATTAAAATACACCCTGGGGCAAAAACAGAACAAGAAAACGTTTTTATGAATTAGTAGAAAAAAAAAAAATTTTTTTGAGAAATAGGGAAGGTTACGGTGTTAATTCTAAGAAAATACAAATATTGAACTGTAGAAAAGTAAATGGCCAATTTTTACTGATTGCCCTGGTAAAAAAGCGATATAATACTTATTTTCCAGTAGAATAATAAATATCATATTTTACTGATTTTGCTGTAGAAGAATGAATACCCTATTTTAATGATTATGGTGGCGAAAATGCCGTATATTAGTGACTTTGCTATATAATAGCAAATATCCTACTTTACTGCTTTTGCAGTAGGAAAGTGAATAACCTATTTTACTGATTTTGCTGCAAAACTCATAAAGTGTTTTACTAATTTTACGAACCGATTTATAATCTTGGTTGCTATAATGTGTCTTTAATTATGTTCTTGGCAACATATTATTAGTCTATTTAGCTTTCTATTACATCTTTTCAGTGTATTCAACTTGGGGATTGAAGGCATATATAAATTATGGTTCATGTGTGTGTGTGTATATATATATATATATATATATATATATATATATATATATATATATATTATTTAAGAAAACCTTATATATGTATATATATAGACATATTATATATATATATATATATGTATATATATATACATATATATATATACATACATATGCATATATATATATATATATCCATATATATATATATATATATATATATATATATATATATCCATATATATATATATATATATATATATATATATAAATATATATATATATATATATATATATATATATATGTATATATATATATATATATATATATATATATATATATATATATATATATATATATATATATATATATATATATATATATATATATATATATATATATATATATATATATATATATATATATATATATATATATATATATATATATATATATATATATATATACATATGTATATATATGTATATATCCATATATAAGGTCTTTCTTAAATACGCAAATATTTCGACTGCACATTCAGTCATCTTCACGCTTGAAATTATTTTGTTTTGGTAAAATTCAGGTAGCATCCGGACGCGCAAACATAATGCGGATCGAAATGCTTTTTTTTTTAAAATGTGTTATTGTTAACGAATAAAAACTTTTGGAGCGTGCAGTCGCAACGCTAAGGTTGAATTTTTTTCGAAAATTTAAGTCGTTGCATTTGTTAATAATATGGCAATTTGAGAATTTTTTGTGCACATTTTCGGGATAACAACTGAGACATTACTTTAATTATTGAACTATTTAGTTCATGCCACATTGACTGATAAACTCCTACAACAAAAAAAATCGTTTATTCTCACTTATATAGTATTCCTAAAGACTACACCTGCGTACTTTTGTTTTAAATTATAATAACGTTGATTTAAATAGTTGATAGGATTGACCAATGAAAATAAAATAAAATCAAAAGGAAAATTATTGTAAAATTTTTCTTCTTTTTTTCCATATCTAATTCTCTGATGAAGCTTTAAATATTTATTTGCATGCGAGTAATAATAAAACGGTGATTGATATCATATAGAGTTACTATATATAGATATATAGATATAAACACTACAGTTCAAATAGTAGTTTGTTTTTGTTTTTTTTAAATTGGCCCTAAAAGTACTTGTTTTGTACTTTAAATAGGAGAAAATTATATATTTTTTCAAAAAGGTGAGATATGATTTTATTATGACAAAAAAGTATTTTATTAGTAAATTTTGCCTTCGTCAAAATATCCTCCTTTAGTTTTGATTACTGCAGCACGACATTTGGACGTTCGTTGTAAATGTTTCTCAAAGTACAAGTTTGATAACTGTTTCCATTTTTTTTTAATGACTCTAAGAGCTCCTTTGATTTTTTTTTACACTTCTCACAAATTCATCCCATGCACTTTCTGAGAATGGGTTCAAACAATTGTGCTGTAGTATATATATATATATATATAGATCCTTCCCTACCCTCCATTAGAATGTCTGGCGCTCAACTTCTCGAGAGCAACTCTCTGCAGCTGCTCGGTCTCACGTTGACTGCTGACCTGAGATGGAACAAATACATTGAGTCAATTGCTTCGTCCACCGCAAGGAAAGTTGTCTCCCTGTGCCGCGAAAGGAAACTTTTCTCCCAGGAATCGATCCTTCAGATCTACATATCAATAATTCCCCTTGCATGGAGTATTGCTGCCATATATGGTCTGGAGCCCCTTCTGTTTGACTCGGGAGTTCTTGATAAGATCCAGAGGCGGATATGCAATATAATTAACTCTGTTCTGGCATCTCATCTACAGTCACTCTTTCACAGATGCGCTGTCGCCTCTGTCTGTCTTATTTTTTTATAAATATTTTCATGGTAATTGCTCCGAGGTGCTGCAATCGCTTGTTCCAAGACTTCATGAGTTCAAGTGCCCTACGAGGCTGGCATCCCGCTCTCACTCTTTCACTGTCGAAACTATTAAATGTAGCCGTCCCTTCTACTCTAATAGCTTCATATCTCGAACCTCTCGCCTGTGAAACTCCCTTCCCTATTCCAGTTTCCCTGAGACATCTCCAGTTGCCTTGATCTATCCACTATCCTTCTCATCCTTTCCTCTATCACTCCTATCTGATCTTGCTCCAAATCTTCTGTAACCCCTTGCGTCCTAGTGGCTTCCCGCCTTGTGGTAAAACGTTAAAAAAAAATGTATACTAGTCATCCATAACCGGAATTCGAACTCTGTCCGCAGACTCCACTTCAATCTCTTTTTTTTTATAACCATGTTACTATCAGAGTCGTTACTTATTCGCCTCGTATTAAACTTTGCATATTTCTTTTTTGTCTTCTTCCTCTTCGTTCTTTAATAATCGCTTCTGTACTTAAGGCCTCCCAGTTGCACCGATCCAAAAGAGGATTGTTTCCATTACTCCGAGACACGTCTACTGACCGAAATCATCCATCATATTGTTTGGCTGCTCTGAGCTATAAATGCCCACCGACCGGATTCAGTATATTTATCGCAAGCAAACAAGTACGGAAAGAAGAATACAGGTTTTAACGATTCCAGAGTCTGTGTGGCCGTCCATTTTTGCAAATATATTTTCTACATTACTGTATTTAAAGTTACATGGTGAAAACGACCATGATATTTAGAAGGAAAAAAAATGTGCCGTACCCTCCTTTCTACACGAGGAAACTATCTGCGTGTCTGTGATTCATTAATTCTGACACTGTTGTCTTGAAAATATTAGTAAGACCAGTAAAGTTATTTACAGATGGCAGGTCGAAACTGGCACATGTCTCTGGTTGGGTGGTCATCAGTATGTGGACGAACCAGCGAACATGGTGCTGAATGACTGCGCAGAGAATGTTCGGTTAGCTGGTCCTATGACAGAGTTCTTGATTAGACACAAGATCGGACCAGTGTAGTCCATTCGATGTTCCTTAGGGCGTTAGACTCGAAAACACTGACGTTGGAGGCCACGTTTTGTCGCAGTATAGTAACACAGATATGATGTTAACTTAGTAAACAAAGCTTGCTTGCATAATTAAGAGTAGAATTTCCCATTATTATCTTCCCTAGAATGGTTAGAGCTTAGCAACTAACGATGGTTGTATATTTAATTCTGCCAATGCAAATACGCAGGTATATAAGTCTCTCATTGCTGGCAAGAGGTAGAGTTTCACCAGGTCGTTCTGAAAAGCAAATTCGACTCCTTCTACACTGTGAGTTGTAACCTGCCTGCCTATCCAGAAAAGGGTGTATCCCCTAAAAACTCCTTTAGCTGATCCAAATCAGCTAATCTAGTTTCCGAGATAGCAATGTCGATGTTTTTTTTCTTTCTTTTTAGAACGCGGTCAATCAAAGTAGTTCTGCGTTCAAAGTTTCCCTTACTATCCAGGAGAGTTCTCACATTTCAAAACCCATTGAAAATATCTTTTTTCATGCTTGATATATTTATTGTTCTGCTGTAGTTTTGAATTCCCAGGCATTTACTCCTAATGACTGGAACAAAAAGGAATAAGCAATCTTTCGGTCATATTTTTACCATTCCTCCCTCGGAGGGAAGCGGCGCCATCCTAATAAAAGGCTTCTTTGCTATGAAAGGAAGACATGGTTTTAAACAATTACTCGGAAATATTGTGTAAGACGGCCATATAACTTTTGCAACCTATGTGCAAATTTCAAGTGATCGGATTCAGTATATTTACAACAAGCAAACAAGTGCGGAAAGAATACAGGTTTTAACGATTTCATAGCCTAAGTGGCCACCCATTTTAGCATATATATTTTCTTCGTTACTGTATTTAAAATTACAGGAGGAAAAAGACTGGGATATTTAAAAGAAGAAAACGCCCCGTACAGTTCTTTTTACGTGAGGAAAGAATTTGTGCGTGTGATTATTTCATTCTGATACTGTTGCCTTGAAAAATTTAGTGAGACTATTATTTACAGATATTGAGTCGATACTGGGAGATGTCTCTGGTTGGCTGGTTATCAGGACATGACCGAGCCAACAAACACGGTGCGGAGATTTTCTCGTAAGCCATTGGCGCACAGCAGGGATGAAGGTGAATTTAGATGTATTTATTTTTAGACAAAGACGCCAGTGACCCGACAACTCGATTCATCTTAACGAAGAGTCTTGCATCAGCAGCAGTGTAATAGTCACTGTATACAAATCCATTTTTCTCCTCGAAGTGCTCAATCGAAATAATTTTTGAGGAATGCGTGTGTGTGTGTGTGTACAGGGTGTAACAGCAAAATTGTATAAATCGTGTAACAGCATGGGACAATTGTCCATCCCACAATATGTCCAGTATCTAAAATCCACTAAACTAATTGAGTTTCTTTTTTTTTTTTTTCAGATAAGACGTTTAGCCATCTTGACACTGTTCGTCGTAAGAATCACCGAAAAAAACCTTCGAGTTATTCAGCTAGAAAGAGTACAGGTCAAAATCGTTTTGTGTGAGCTTTACTGTCTTCTTAAATGAGCAATGGTTAGAGGAAAGTTCATTCAGGCTTTCACTAATAGTACCAACATTCATACTCTGGCTTCCATCTTCAAAATTCATTGAAGAACCATCAAGCGAGTTTCAGCTATGACAGTCTAAAGAGACGTGAAAAACACTTGGAAATAAAATCGGACGTGAAATGTGTGAGGCACTTTGTTACTCAAGAACAGAAAGTTAAAAGGTTAGAAAGGGCAAATATCATCTTGAATAAGTTAAAAACTTATCCTGGAATATTATACATGTATTTGAACTTAATTCCAATCTTTCATAAGGTTCTGGCCCTCGCTATGGTTAATTAATGATGATCATGACATTTACTTTTATGACGATTCTTCTGTTAAAATTGGAGAGTAAGTATAGATTCTTATTGTCCAAAATAGAGTCCAATAGTGTTATAAAAATATCGGAGAATTCCAAAAAGATATATTTAATCATTTCCAAGATACAATGTTTCAAATCTTAATCTAAGTAATTTAACTAGTAATCTTAATTTTATTTGAGTTATTCACCTAGAAAAAGATTAAAATCGTTTTGTGTCAGCCGCAGTATGTCTTTCCTACTACGCAATGGTGAGACGAAAAAGATCATTAAGGCCTTCAGTAGGGATACTAACATTCCTACTCTGGCTTCCATATTGAAAATCCATTCAAGAACCACTAAGAAAATGGTGAATAAGTTTATAAAAGAGGCAACAGTAGAGAGGAAAATTGGATCAGGAGATCACAAGATCGAACATAGTTTTATAAAAACGCCGGTGAATTTCAGTAAGATATCTTTAGTAATTTCTAAGACACAACGGTTCAGATTTAATCCAACATTTGGACAACTTTGCTGTTACACACTTTATGTGTGTGTGTCTGCCTGTTTGCTTTTGTATGTTGTCGATTAAAAAAATTTCTAAAGGAACGCAATGATTTATAATTATAATTCACTAGATTTACCCGTAGAAATGTTTACATTAAATTATTGTTTACTGACCGTCAAGATTTATGTCAGAAATAAATTACTTATGTATGCTTCCTATTTTGTTAATTACGCTTGTGAACATAATTTTGTCAGGGAATTTTTAAACACCACATGACAGAAAGATAAATACACTTATACCAAAAAATTTACTACGACAATATATTGACCAAACGAATCAGAAGCGAAATAGGCTTAACGTGCCAGTTAAAATACGTTGAAAGAAGTATGATAATTAGCAAGTAACAAGCGCATACCTGTTAATTCTCCTGTTTCTCCGATTGCAAAGCACATAACAAATAGCACGATATGTTGCCGGTCCTTCAATAAAAGGATATTTATATTAAGTTTAATCAGCCTTTCCTTTGTTATCAAAAGGAATAAGTGCGGAGCCTAAACATATCTGTAATTTATATTGCTCATACACTGGTGATTGTTTTTCGCCGTCTTTGATAGTAGGGGTGCACATGTTTATATTTTTTGTCTATTGTCCCTGCGAAGAAAAAAGTTGTAACAATTTGGACATTATTTGTTATTTGTATTTTGTGGTTGTTGTATTTAGGGTTGTTTTTTTTATATTTTCCGATCTATTTATTATCGTTGCCCTTCTCCCTTATTTTTTATATGTAAATATATACTGGTAAAATCTCCGTTTTTAGATCTATCTATCTATCTATCTATCTATCTATCTATCTATCTATCTATCTAAATCACAGTATGTTCATATCTATACACGTACTCCACTATCTATCTGCCTGTCTATCTAATGGGATATCTATCTGTATTTCTATCTCTTACAACATGTCATATCTATCTATCACAGCCTGTCATATCCATATATATATATATATATATATATATATATATATATATATATGTGTGTGTGTGTGTGTGTGTGTGTGTGTGTGTGTGTGTGTGTGTGTGTGTGTGTTGCAGTTAATTTTAAAAATTAGATAAACAAACAACTAAGGAGTAAAAAATTAATAATTAAAATCTAAAATTAAAAATTAAAAATTAAAAATCTTAAATTCATAATTTGAACTTTAAAATTTAAATTTAAAACAACCTAAATTTTTTTAAATAGTATCGAAAAAATATATAATGTAATATCGATGCACATAGCGAAATAAAAACAAAGATAAAAATAGTTAACCAATCAGTGATTTTTTTTAAAAGATTAACTGCAATATGCCTATATATGTTAATTTATTCCTCCTTTTCTTCTCCCACCTCTGCTTCCACATTTGATTTCTTATATATTTCTTCTTTTTTCACTTTGTCTTGTTTCCTGTGTGATGACTTATTAAATAGATCAATGACTGATGCTTACCCGCTCACTTACTCTTAAGCATTTTAATAAAAATAGATTTAAAATTATACCTATCTCTCCCTTCCTTCTCTAATTTCAACCATATCTGTCATCATCCCCTACTCCACCTCTCTCTATGAGCTTACATCAGGTTAATACTACCCCTCAAAAGTGTATAAAAGTAATACGTAAATTTGAAACCGTTTTTATGCTTGGAACTTTGATCGGAAAAACAAGGAAAAAAAACCACATGTTTTCTAATTTTAACTAAATTAATACATATATATATATATATATATATATATATATATATATATATATACGAAATAATTTATATATATATGAAATAATTATATATATATATATATATATCTACACGAAATAATACACACACACATATATATATATATATATATATATATATATATATATATATATATATACTATTTACATTGTTCGGACTATAGTCATCATCTTTGTCGCCATATTTATCACAACGTTTCGGCCGTTGTACACTCCAGACTTCTTCAGGTGGATCGAATGTCGAAATGAACCCTTTATTTAGCTCGCTAGGGTAGGCTGTTCTAGTTCCACGTGCCATGTCTAATGCATCTCCGTTATCAGTTATCTCTTGGTAATTCCCATCTCCAAGTTCTCCACCGCCTTAATCAGGTATTGAACTCACACACTTTGGGTTTTATCACTGGATCAAACTAACGCCTTTATCCACTGTTTCATGTGTCCTTGAGGAAATCTGTGTATGAATTTCTGGGTATTATAAACGTCGTGAGAAGTGGCAACAAAGAGCAGGATGATATTTCGAACAATGTAAATAGTGTACATAATACCTCATCTCATATATATATATATATATATATATATATATATATATATATATATATATTTATATTGTGTATACATAAATTCATGCATGTAACATTTCCATTTGGAAAACCCTAGTTAATATTTAGGGCGGAAACTGCAATCAACATACGCAAGAACGTTAAAACAATATTTTAAAACAATTTTAAGACACAAATTTTATAAATTGAAAGCAAAAATAATACTCACTGTTCGATAATTAAATGCCAAGAGCCTTCGTGTGAGGGGACGGCTAACTTCGCTTTTATCATGCGTGTCCAAATATCATAGTATAACTTAACGGAGAATTTAATCACTCTATGTAGACAATATTTTACAAGATTTATTAATTAATTTATTAAGGTGTAATTGTATCTTATATTAAAATAAATTATCTATCTGTTGTAACCTAGGGAAAGTTACGAAATAGAATATTCAAACGAAGGTTGATAAACAACGATAATACGTAGAACAAGAACAACACATATAAGATTTGCCAGCGGCGCGTAGTAGTAGTATTCAACTGATAGAAGTGAGTCAAGTGAATTTCACAATGAATCTCCAGCGCCAGGATATCTACCAACAGCCCCACGCAGTCAGATGTGGCACAAGGCCGAATTTAATGTGGGGTATCCGATCCCGTAGGTTCGACCAAAAATTCCCCGTAGACCCTGTATAAAACGAGGTCAGGTTGCTGTTTCCCGAGATGAGACTCTGCCCTTCTACATAGCCTCGTCAAGGGATCCTCTATGCTCGGAGTCAAAGAATTTGACCAACACAGCCGGAGTCGACGCTACCAACGCGGTCAGATGTGACACAAAGCCGAATTTAATTTAATTTAGTGGGCTCGGCCTAAAATTCCCCTTAGACCCTGTATAAAACGATGTCAGGTTGCTGTTTCCCGAGATGAGACTCTGCCCTTCGACATAGCATCGTCTGGGGATCCTCTTTGCCCTGAGGCAAAGAGGTTGACCATCACAGTAGGAAACGAATCTCCAACTCTAGACCACGTACAATATTCACTACTGTATTTATGAAACTGGGTACATACGTAGGTATGCTACAACAGTATCGATAGTTAAATTTCTAAGCAATCCTTCGGCTGCAAGTTAATTTCTAAAGTCGAGTAAATATCAAGTCATAGTAATATGGTTCGTACAAAGGAATCGAGATTTAGAGAGACATATTCGGAGAAGGGATATTGTTCCATCTATGCGATATTTATTTTTTTTATTATTTCACTCGTATGTTAGAGAGATGACGAGAAAATGAATCTTGGTTTCGACAGAAAGGAGCGCTAAAGCTAAAGATGAGTTAAACGCGCGGATGTGAATGAATATAGACTTGACTAAAAGCTTTCCAAAATGGTGTGCTAAAAAGCAAAAGCAATTGGCTTTTCACTGCTCCTCTTAAGAGAAATTATGATCGAAGTCTTTTTAGCTTATTTTTATTTTTACCTTCGTAAAACGATCCAGTTGTATCCGAAATTCAAGAACACACTAAAATAAATTAAGCAGAAAGTGAACACTCCATTCTTCAATTTCTCTATCGCCCACCTATCATTACTTATTTATCTATGATGTAATATTGATTGTCTTAAGCGGAGACTCACTCAATCTATCTATCTATCTATCTATCTATCTATCTATCTATCTATCTATCTACACACAGACACACACACACATATATATATATATATATATGTGTAATTATGATCATATATATATGCAAGTATTTTCTAATCTATTTATCTTTCTCTCTCTCTTTATATATATATATATATATATATATATATATATATATATATATATATATATATATATCTGCAGCTAGGTATCCAAGCCTTTTCTTATCTATCTATCTCTCTCTCTCTCTCTCTCTCTATATATATATATATATATATATATATATATATATATATATATATATATATATATATCTATGTATATGCATATCCCAGTATAATCATGTTTGAAGCTAGATATGCATGTTTTTCTCATCTATCTATGCCTCTCTCTATATATATATATATATATATATATATATATATATATATATATATATATATATATATATATATATATTTACAATTACGCTCATATTTATATATGTATATGTTAGCGAAGGCTTTTCTCATCTATTTATCTATCTATCTATTCTAGTATAATCACATATATGTTTGAAGCTAGCCATGGATTTGTTCTTATCTATGTATCTATCTCACTCTCTGTCTGTCTGTCTGTCTGCCTGTCTGTCTCTCTCTCTCTCTCTCTCTTTACCCGTCTACAGGGTCGATATAGATGGAATAAAATTTTGATAAAGAAAAAAACACTATTTTTTTTAAAAGACCTCAATACAAAGTAGAGCAAATAATATTTATTCAAAAATTATAAGATAAGCCTGTTATAATATCTCTACAAAAATAGCCATTTTGTTTCAACATTTCTGCTGTCTCATCAAGTGATGATGTAGAATCAACAGTATCACTTTATATCGTTGCGTATTAGTCGTATTATCGCCTTGCTTTACCCATCTATAAGTTTAACATTCGTCCATGTTTCGAATATTGTTGAGACATATGTTTCGGTGCTCCTGATTTTTTTATCTTGAGCTCTTCGATAAGATCCAAAGAAGATTCTACAATATTATTGGTCCTGAGTTAGCGGCTTTGCTCCAGTGACTTTCCCACTGTTGACTTTTCTATAAATAATTTCATGGTAATTTTTTGAATGAGCTCTTCACTGTGGTACCAAGTGTTTTTGAATTTGAGCGCAGTAGGAGACTGGCAGCGAGATCACATCAATTTACACTTGTAGCTGTAAAGTCTATCTAACAGAGTCCTTTCTCGTCCTTCTCGCTTGTGGAAATCACTTCCGGTTCCTGTAAAAATTTAAATGCAATGTCAGTCGCTATCTACTGTCCACCTCATTACTCTATTCGCTTTCTGCTCATCATTAATGTTTCTGCTCATAATACTTCCACAACCTGTAATCCCTTGTTTTTTTAGTGGCATTACTGCCTTACCTTGGGGTGATTTGGATTTTTAAAAAATAAGATAATTTGTAATATTTGTAAGTAACTTGCTTCATACTGTCGGTGGACAGTGCGATTTACTTATTAACGGGTTTGTTGGTTCTCCAGAAAAAAACAAAAAAACAAAGAAAAATAAAAAAAGCAGGATTTTAGCGTTGTTTTCTTTTACATGCCTATATAGCAAATTCTGCAATACCCACCTACAAAGGCACTCTATCTAGGGAAATGCTTATAAGATATTCCCCGCTTATGACGTATTTCTTTCACATGAGCCATTACAGCCTCTATTGCAGTCCAAAGATTTTAATAGCTCTACCCATGCTATTTGAGGGTCATTCTCTTCAATTGCCTTTATATGCTAAGTTGCCCTTTGATCTGTCGATCTCAAGACTAATGTATTTTCAGCCGCTCACCCTCGACCGACCTTCACTATTTTGGATAGGGTGTCTTCATCTCGGTGATAAGTGAACAATTTTATGTTCTATATCCGGTTCTTTTGTCGATTGTAGTCTGACAGGATAACCAGGAGACGAAGTGGAAAAATATTGGTGTTGATCGTAATGCGACGTTAAGAAAAAAAAAATGGAATAAAAGAAGAGGAAAAATGATGTTAGAAGCGCAAAACTGGTGTTGTCCTCACCCATTCGCCATTAAACTTGTAGAGACAGAGGAGAATTGAGCAAGATGTGTTCTCGTCGACAGTTACCGTTATCCATGTATCAGGTGATGGATGGGGGGCATGTAAATCTAAAGATAAAAATATAACGAGATGTATAGATAGGCTGTTTCATACGGAGATACAGTGTTACAAAGATTTACTTCCATAATATTGCATAGTAATACCAAAGGAAGAGTAATGATTAGCGGCTCGTTTTGAGAAATCGGAGAACCAAGTTCGAAATCAAGTCGAATGCATTGCATTCACTTACGTGCTAATATCCTTGAGAAAAGAATGTATCTTTTTCTCTCCCCCCCCCGCCCAGGGCCGGTTTCCTTGGATGGCAACTGGTCTACCACAGAAAGAAATAGCAACCTACTGCGGGAAAAATCTGCCTTGTGTCGAAAAGATAGATGATCGCCTATGCGTGTATCACGTATAGCAGATAACGGAATACCAAAGAAAAATGAGGTCCCTATATACATACATATATATATATATATATATATATATATATATATATATATATATGGACCTCAATGGAAAGTATTTATATATATATATATATATATATATATATATATATATATATATATATAATGCATTTATATATATATATATATATATATATATATATATATATATATACATAATTATTCACAAAAACTAATGCAAAGGTTAATGATTTAAATGGCGAGACATCCATCTCGCAAACAATTCAAATAGTACACAAAACCTCCAGATCCGTTATGAATGAATTGATCCTTGTTTATATAAATTTCTGCCGTATTAGTTGTTATTTTTACTACAAGCTTTCGTCTGTTCCTATAGACATCTTCAGGTATATAATAGATGTTGTTCTTGTTTTTTTCTCTTAGTAATAAGAGGACATCGAAAATATATGTGTATTGTATCCGAAATGCTATTGAAAATGAGATATTGGTTTTTGAACGCGCCAAAGCAACGCTGAGTTTGATTTTAAATTACTGTAATTATTGAACAATATAGTTCATGCCACTTTGACAGTAAAATTTACCAGTAAAATAATTTGTTCATTACCATATTTGGTATAAACGCAAACACTTTAAAAAAAGAAATTTAAAATCAAACTCAGCGTTGCTTTGGCGTTCAAAAAACCAATATCTCATTTTCAATAGCATTTTCAATACACATATATTTTCGATGTCCTCTTATTACTAAGAGAAAAAAAACAAGAACAACATCTATTATATACCTGAAGATGTCTATAGAACAGACGAAAGCTTGTAGTAAAAAATAACAACTAATACGGCAGAAATTTATATAAACAAGGATCAATTCATTCATAACGGATATGGAGGTTTTTGTGTACTATTTGAATTGTTTGCGAGATGGATGTCTCTGCCATTTAAATTATTAACCTTTGCATTAGTTTTGTGTGAATAATTCATGTATTGTAAATTGATTGCACGTTTATTGTAATATATATATATATATATATATATATATATATATATATATATATATATATGGACCTCAATGGAATGTATTTATATATATATATATATATATATATATGGACCTCAATGGAATGTATATATATATATATATATATATATATATATATATATATATATATATATAATAATTAAACAATTATTTATATATATATATATATATATATATATATGTAATATATATATATATATATAATTGTTTGTATATGTATATGTATATATATATATATATATATATATATATATATATATATATATAAAACAATTATATATATATATATATTATTTTTACTTTTTATTTCTTACTGGATGTTTACCGTTTTAGAAGTCTTTAACGAAACTTAATAACCTCATCTACATGACGAAAATATCAGATTCCTGTAACTCTTGATACATATATAAAAAAAATCTATGCATTCATTTTTAAAATAAAAATATAATCATCCCTGATAAAAGCTAAAAGAATAACTGAAAGCGCTCTTACATACAGAACATCCGGACAATTTCTACATTTCTTGTGTTTATTTTTTAGATTTTCTTTCAGGAAGAGTTTGTGAAAGTAGAGATATTTTAAAGATCCATTTATTTGCGGGTATTGAAGTTGCTTTCAATATTAAAAAAAATCTGTTTGAAGAAAGTTGAACAATAAGAGATTGGAATGACAAATTTCGTAGTGTTCGGATTCGATACAATAACAGAAAATATTCTTGAAAGGGCTGCGAGTAATTCGGCCGCTTAAAATAATCAACCGATTTTCACTGAAAGAATAAAATTCAGTAGAAAATACAACGTAGTTTCAACAAATGAACATTAATATAACGATAAGAATAAAAGCAATTGGTCATAGATTGCAAAGTAATGACTTTTTGTTTGGGTTAATAACATTCTGAAAATTAAACTATAAATTCTCTTTGTGTACGTATGTGAGAAATCATGAAATGTTGTTATATGTATGTTTCTGCGAAAAGGTCAACACCTGTGTGCGTGGTTCATAATAAAGATGATACTAGAAATAGAATTTTTGTTTTCTGAATTGGACCTTGTTGTCGTAGTCTGAAGAGGTCTCTTTGAAGTTTGTCAGCGCTGTCGGTTTTAGAATAAGGTCGTAAAGTTCACACGCGAGAGTGGCGTGGACCTTGATGACAGTTGGTCGTATCCTATTTGGGGCCGGATTTTGTGTGTTTTTTACACTCTCTCGTAAGAAAATCGGTCCCATCTCCCACTTCCCACACGATAATAAATTTATATCTTTCCTTTCCCAACTGTCTGTATATAACTTGTTCATATGTTTCTTTTTCCAAATCTCTATATATGACTTCTGGCAAACACACAAGATACAAAGTTCACAGTTTTATATAATAATAATAATAATAATAATAATAATAATAATAATAATAATAATATATATATATATATATATATAT
>CAHIKZ030001265.1:690000-695000 GCA_903632075.3 Acanthosepion pharaonis | reverse complement strand
ACTTAATTATGATTTATGTTTCTATATTCGTAAACCCTGCCAACCCGTCAAAGATATGTCAAATTCCATTAGAGTTTTAAGAGACCCAGAATGACGGCCCTCCATTGAAATATACTGTAAAAAAAGTATATGATTTTACCGACAAAAAAGCTCTAAACTACCTAATCAATGCTTATTCACACCTTAAGAGAATAAATCAGGATTGAGTGCTGTGTACATTTGCAAAGGTCTATTATCTCTCTTTATACAGGACGTTTTCACTAGGTTTTCGTGACGGGCAGACTAATTGCAGTTATTGTGTAGACCACGAGGAAGGTAGGCATTATAAACCTTAGAGCAAAGTAAAGGAATAAAAAACCATATGGTTCGAAAAAAAGGAATATACTTCAAACGGTCTAATCGTTTCTCTTTTCGAAATATTACAAGTATGGCCTCAAACCCAGCACGGACTTCAACTGGAACTCGTATATACGCACAATCGCTAAAGATGCATTCTTTACCATTCCAACATCTACCTGGGACTTTGTGCAATCCACTTCCGTTACAAGAGCAATATCAGGCTTAAAATGGTGTACTGCTGTCATATTTAGTCAGGAGCTACCCAGCCATCACTTTACAGTCTCGATATAGTGTCGCTGCGCCCTTGTGTATGATAAAATATTTTCCACCCTGCGACCCCTCTCTCACAGACGGGAGGTGGCAAAACTCTCACTGGTCTGTCAAAGTGAGACTTAAAAGAGTGTAGGAATACAAAAAGCGATTGTCTCCCATTCTTTGAGATAGTTACGAGGGTCACCTAACTCTCGGTGTATGATGTCAATGGAGGACGGGGGTAGAATGAGGAAGGCCTGTCGCGATCTAGAGCCTAGAGAAGGGGTATATCCCTAACCAACACCAGTAGGTCTTCCAGGGAAAAAAATCAAGGACTGACCAGGTTCATAGAGAAACAGCTCTAACTCCAGTTTCCCCTTCAGTAAAAACATTACAACTAGGCTTTTTCTGCTTTTTACACGCCCTGGTTATGACGATAAACTACATCCGCGTCCAGGGTAAGACGATAAACTACGTCCAACAGCAAGGCCTCTGATCAGGAGGCTTTGAGGAGCTTAGAACCAACTCTTAATTGTTGATGTTCCCAGCTCCGCCCTGCCCCGGGGCGGTAGCACCTGTTAGGGTCCCAGCTATCGGCAAATAGTTAAGCCCGAAACTGAGGTAAAAAGCATTATAAAATTGTAAAAATAAGTTTTAACACCATAAATACTTTGTAAAAAATTATTACCAAAATTAAATTTTTGAAGAAAAAAAAACTATTACCAGCAATACGTTTTTGAAAAATAATATTACCAGCTATAGGCTTTTGAAAAAATAATATTACCAGCTATACAACTTTTGTAAAAATAATATGATTCGCTATACATTTTTGAGGATAAAAATATTAACAGAATTAGATTTTTGACAAAACAAAATAAATTACCAGAAAAAAAAAGTTGTCGGCATTAAATGACCCATTGAGGTCGATATGCCGTAAAACAAAACAAACCAAAACAAACCAATCTACATTTTACACACTGTTTGTTGTTTCATATATGTCATTTTTTTTCTGCGTGGGACACGTGTATATATAATTTTGTCTGCGACGGAGCATTATAAATCTCCCTCTGAGAAAAAGCATGTTTGTCATTCTTTTTGGATTCAGCTAATCCGTTCTGTCGGTGAAGTACGGTGTTATTATATCACGGATATAATAATGCTCTTAATGGGTGAAACGTGAATGGGCGAATAAACATTTCTTCCATCGCGTGCTCCTATTATAAGAACATCTAGGCTATTCTAAGTAATGTTATAAAAGACGTTAATCCTTCACTTAGGAGGCGTAAATATAAACTACTATTCTCTTAATAAGACCAAGGTGTATGTGTTTATTACAATTAAACATTATTACAACTGATCGTGGGGGACTATACAGTAAAGAAATGATAAAAACATGGGACTGTTTTTATTCCGCTGACGCCACGGAATGTCGTGAAGATGCGACTTTGAAAACACCCCGGAAATTCCAGACTCTAGACGTTTGGAGTATAGACAGAATCACCATAAGAATCCACAAGGTAACGACGTTGTTGATTTCCTCGATTCCGGCATAAGCACCAGGTCATCTGAATTCAATATGGCTTCCAGGCTGAATATATCGCTTCATTCAGCGTCTCTGCTTGCCCATCCGGCGCCTCAACTAAGAAACAGTTTCCTGAAATCAGCTTTATAATATCGAATATACAATAACCAGAGCGCGCTTCTTTATGGTGATATTTACGAGGAAAAAACGAGATACAAAATGACACTTTATTTTTACGTTGTTGCGGACTGGTTGTTGTGTTTTTATTAATCAGAAGGAATTTCGAGGGTGTGTTCTAAAACATTCGTCCACAACAATTACTTAGAACAAATCATGCAAATAAAGTTGGAAAAACAAGACAAAAGTTGAATGCATAACAATAACATTAATTTATATACAATATTTTAAATATATACAAATGAGTTGATGATTTGTCGTATATTGGTGTAATAAGACATGTAGTTTGTTGTTGATTATGTTTGAATGCTTAAATCAATGTTTTGATGATTTGTGGTAAGAATTAAACAGTTTGCTGTTCAACGTACAAAAGTGTTTGATACAGTTCAAATGTTAATGTGTGTATACGAGTGTTATTGTAAATATTCTTAAGTTGTACGAAGTTGCGTACCTTGAACTGTTAATTGTTGAAAGTTTTGTTTGTTACTGTTACTAATGTATAGTGAATATATATTTCACTTTCTCAAGTAAAGTAAATGAATTTTTGAGAAGTTTGTTTCATAGAGAGATTGAGTAAACCATTAGGTTGTTGAGTCAGGTTAATTCGCGCGGAAAAGTCAAAGTTTAAATTGGCGTGGAATTGGTTGGCATATCTCCGAGTGTGGAGTCCTGACTGGTGAATTGGACTGAATTTCGTCCTTTAATTTAGTTTGGGAAACCAAAGTAGGCTCCCAGTGTCCTGGCGCGAAAACAGATTTTTTGACCATGGATACACATTCTAGGGTCGTCTCGACCAATCACAAGCCGAGTTTCACAATGTGTGGTGTTGATTGGTCAAAGCTAATTCTTATAGAAGAGTCTACTTTTAACGAAGGTGAGTAGACAAACATTGACGATTCTATAACGTCATTTAAGCGAAGCAGAATTTTGACAGATTATATTCAAATTCTTATCATCTGACTTTAAATAACTAGCAAAGAGTTTATAAGCAGGAGAATACGAATCAATCATTCAAACATTTACCTGAACTTTATTGTTTTGGAAATTAGATTTTAACAATTTGAACTCAGTTATTTTTTTCTGTGCGTTTTTTTTTGTTTCAACGCCAGTTTTATACGAACAGGCGTTAAAGTGAAATAGGTTGATCGTATATCAACCATCAAGGGATTTGCAGATAATGGCATTTTCACATTTTTATAAAATGAAGATAATTTACTCAGACGATGATACATGGCTTACGATTCCCTTGTGGTTAACAGACGACAGGGCTTCATTAGTTAATAAGCTGTTCCCACTAAAATGGTGTTGAAACAAAGTCGGGTACAAAAACCTTATAATATACCAAAACGATACGATTCTGGTAAAAGCTTGATTGAATGGATTTCTCCAGCTTGTCAACACTTTTCAGATATTTCATTTCTATATATCTAGGTACAAAGCCAGGCCCTACATTGCTTAAATTCGTTGATCGTATTGGAACCGGTTATTCAAAGTGATATGGTCGGAAACACGGCTAAGGTAATTACTACTGTACTGTACTGATGCGGCATTCACCCTGGGCGGATTGAGCCGGCTTCTTCCTGTTATGAGAAGAAGATTCTTGGGATAAATTACAGAAGTAGGGTACCCAGGCCTACTCGGATAACGTTCTTGCTTGCCGCGGGGTTCCCACAGACGCAGAGACAGGAACGACCAGAAGCCGCCGGTTACCGATACAGACGCTCCTTGGATTTTCACCAGAGCCCTTGTTAGCCGGCGTGTGTGTTTACGGTTAAATCACGCTAAGGTAATTAATTATTCGTAAGCTATGCGTTAGTTACGATTCATCGAAAAATGATGACGTTGTTCGGTCAGAGAAACACTATAAATGTTACTGTATATATATATATATATATATATATATATATATATATATATATATATATATATGTGTGTGTGTGTGTGTGTGTGAGAGAGACAGAAATTAGGAGGATTTGAGATCATTATAATTAAGTAATGCAGTTGAGATTTCATCGAGTCTAGAAGAAACCTTTTGACCTTTCTTCTAGACTCGATGAATTACTTAATTATAATTATCCCAAATCCTCCTCAACAGGTTTTTCTAGACTCGATGAATTAATTATAATTTTCTCAAATCCTCCTAGGACGAAACGGCCATCTAGTGCTTTCTGCATTCTGTTGAAGTTTCTTCTAGACTCGATGAATTTATATATATATATATATATATATATATATATATATGTGTGTGTGTGTGTTAGTGGGGGCGTATGAAAGAAAAGAGAGAAACCATAAACGCTTTTGGTTATAATGGGTGTTTAACACACACACACACACACACACACACACACATATATATATATATATATATATATATATATATATATATACATATATATATGTGTGTGTGTGTGTGTGTGTGTGTTAAGACATATTTATGTTTATACATTCTTTTTATAGATACAAATATTTCAGTAAATACTTTGTTTATAATAAACAGTATTAAACAGCATTTACCGGCCTGAATGTCTGAGAAATTTGCATAGAAACAGAGAATTTACTTAAATATTTTTATCTATAAAAAGTATGTATAAACATAAAAATGTCTTAAAATAATTGTCGGACATTGTCCATTTTATAATGTGTGACGTCATTTGTTTACATTTGGATACGCAATGAGCAGATATGAATGTACGTGAGAGAATCATGGAAG
>CAHIKZ030001265.1:657500-685000 GCA_903632075.3 Acanthosepion pharaonis | reverse complement strand
AACAGGAGTACGAAACGAAGAAAAAGGGAAAGGAGAAAAATGGAAGCACAAGAAGTTCAAAGCGAAGAATGAAGAGGGGGATAGGTACTAGACGAAGAAGAAAGGGATGTTACAAAAGCTAACGACGATGAAGAAAAAGAAACAAAAGATAAAGAGAAGGTGGAGTTCGAATGGTAGATAAAAAAGAACAATAATAATAATAATAATAATAATAAGAAGAAGAAGAAGAAGAAGAAGAATAAGTACAAGAACAAGATGATCAAGAAAAAGAACAAGAAAAAGAACAAGAAGGTGGAGGGGAGAATGTGAAGAAGAATATGACGAAAAAGAAAGAGGAAAATGGAAGGAGTAGAAAAGGTCGAAAAATGAAAAAGGAGGAATAAATGAAGAAAAAAGAAGTTCGAAAGGAAAAGCAAGATGGACGATTAGAAGAAGAAACAGAAGAAAAACGAGGAGATCTAAATGAAGAAGTTAAAATGAAGAAGAAGAAGAAGAAGAAGAAGAAGAAGAAAGGTAGGAAGTGAAAAAGAAGTAGAAGCAATTTGAAACTAAGACGTAGAGGAGGAGGAGAAGAGACAGAAGAAGTAGAAACTGTAGTTCAAGAAGAAGAAGAAGAATTAGCAATTTTAGGATATTACAAATTAGCAGACATAATTTGTAAACGCCCTTGCGTATTTTCATCTCCCAAAAATACTACTTTTCTAAGAGCTTTTTCTTTTTCAGGAGGTTTATGGATTTTGAAAAGTATGAATGTTCATAAAATTTAATCCCCTGACATATATACTGGGAAAGAGAGAGAGAAGATAAGATAAGAGACTGAGAGAAAGCGAGAGTGAGAGAGAGTTGATATAGAAGGGTTTTTTTTTAATTAAGACTAGCAAAATCGAAGAGGATAGAAAAATTTTATTTTAATAAACCCCATTGATAGAAGCTCCATTTGGCCTCTTTATATGCACGAATTATCATGGAAAAATGATGCTGCGATATAGTTTTCTAAAATAAATACAAAATTGGTAGCGAATGATACATAATTATTTCTCGTTGAAACAAAATGTCCGACGAAACACAGAAAAACAAGTCTTGATTGAGAAAAATGATTATTTGGTTGAATTTAATATTTTGAATAATAGCAAAAATAAGTATTTTATGAATTTTAAATTAAACATGACACATGTTCCAGAATAATAGCTCCTGTATTATTCTCACCTTTTGTTGCGATACACTGACTAGATGCCCATGCCGAGAGGTAAAGCTCTGAGCAAAAGAAGCTATATATTGGCTGTAGTTATGTCTACTTCTCAACATTATTAAATTTCCAAAGAAAGTATCATCCGGAACACGAATCAAGGTAGTGATGACACTTACTTTGAATCAAAACAAAACATTCTATACGTGAATGTAGTAAATACTAAACACTTGAAATACCTCAGTGTATGGATCAGTTATATTAAATTAAGTATACCTGTGGCACCCTGCATTATTAGAAAAACTAAAAAGAAATATTCATAGAAATATGATTTAATTTTTATTCGGTTTATTAACCAGTTGTTAGTTATTTAGACGAAGAATAATTGAGTTTTGAGAATAATTCTCTAATTGTATTTAGGCGACCCTAAGGGAAGAAGAAGGGAAAAAGAAAGAGGAAAAGAAAGGAAAAGAGAGGGAGAGATGGGTAATGCAAAAGCCGGTCATAAGCGAAAACAGGTGTCAAGAGATATCTAGGCCAACGCGCCTGACCGAATTTCGAACAATAGAAATTAAGAATAAGTCTAGAGATAATGAAAGAAATAAAAGAAAACAGACATGGTAAAAGTGGATGAACATACGTTACGATTGATAAAAAATATCGGTCAAAACATCTGGCCTACTTTTGAGTCCACGGAATGTAGAAGCTCATTATCAATTTGGAGAAATGGGATTTTTAGAACAATGGAAAACGAAATATTAATCGGAAAGGTGTCTTTGGAATGAGAAGGTGACCGCTGGAATTGTATATAGATCCTGACCTGTTGAAGATTAGAACCCCACGATGATGAAGTGAGGATATTTTCAATTCAGATAATTAAGATTTTAACTGTCAGGCCTGAACGAAAATAAAGGAATGAAAACAATTGTTTTAGCTCACAGAAAAGCGCCAGCGAGACGAGAAAAATTCTTCCTGAAGTCACATCTAATTAGCGGCGGGCTGTTTTGACAAAAAACCAAAAGGTGAGAAAGGCCGAGATTGTCATTTTCATGCGTGCAAAAAAAGGCCAAATTGATTTTGTTTTTTTAGCAAGGTGGTTCTTTCCCAGAACAAAGCCGATAGACCACGCCCGATTGAGACGTCACGAAGGACGGAGACGCCCAACCAGAATCTCATTAGCCGAAAGCGGTCACGTGATATGCGAGAAAGAGGAGAAAGGACGCTCGACCAGGACCCATTGGTCGAAAACGGTCACCTGACATACGAGAGACCGGGAGAGATGGGTATACGCCTCCCCCCCAGAAGCACTGTGAGGAAGTAGGGGTGAAAATAAGAGCGATAATGGGAAATCAGAACTAATGCGACTTTTGGAATTATCAAGAAACCCTGACGCCGACAGACCCACCCCAGTTTTTTGCGGCGTCAATAAAAGCAGAACCCCAATCGACAGAAATCAGTTCAGCCCCGGAAGGCAGAGAGAAGAGTTCACCTCAGACGGCAGAGAGAAGAGTTCGGACCTTGGCGAGAAGAGTTGCAGGACGGAAGAAGAAGAAGTTACTTGCAGTTGCGTCTAGAAGAAGTTGAAACCAGGCCAAGCCTGAGGGTGGAAATTCGTCCAACCCAAATCGAAGTGAAGAAATACGTCCAACTCAAGCCGAAGCGAATAAGCTCGTCCAACTCAAGCCGAAGAGAAGAATCAGCCGTGAACGACTGGTAGAGATTAGCGCCCAGTGTCGAAACCAAACCACACTCCGACATACAAAATTCTAGAGAGTAGGCAACTCGAAGTCTTTAAATTGTATGATAGAAGCTTGGTGCCACAGTCCACAAAACGGGTAGGGGGAGTGTAAGAATAATTTTATGTAACGAACATTAGATATAAAAGGTTGTTACCCTTCTTATCAGTAATTTTTGCCTCGTGAGTTTTTTTTTTTGCTTGTGTGTTGCCACCCCGTTGAACCCAGCTGGCATACGGCCCCGACTCCTGTTTGATCCCGTCTGTCTAAGATCTAATCACAACGTGGGTAGGCAGACCGAGATCAGTACAGTTACCCTAGTAACCAGGTGTTGGAATCGAGTTGGGAACGGCGAGGCTGGTAATCATCTAACCAGAGGGTTGGAACGTCACACTTGGAGCAGCGAGGAGCGAACAACTGACGCCGCGGCAAAAAACGTCACAACTGGTGCTGTCCGTGACAAGGATCGACCCTTGGGCGGCCACATCACGTCGCGTCACAGTTGGAGCCGCGAACGAGATCGAACGACAGAGTCGACGCTGCGACCAAGGAGGGGCGACGTCACATACCAGATAAGGAAAACAAACGTAACACTCTCTATAGTATATAAACTTTGCAACCCTCTCACTAAATCAGCATTTACATGGCTAATGATTCGATGAGCTAAATTCATTAATTCCACCCAACCCTGACCTTCATGGACAGGAACTGCCAATCTATGTACACCGAAATAAATTATCGCCTTTCCCTTCTTATTTCTTTAGTAAAAAAGTATTTCCATTCGATGATCTTCTTTCCAAGAACCACTGCGTCATCAAACAAACACTTGAGGGAAAGCTTCCTCAATCATTACAAGATTAGCGTAGCGTTAATCAATATATTTCGTACGTATCATCTTAAGGTCCACTCCTTACGCGCATAAACTCAATCAATAATCCTCTACATTAAGTGACTCTTGGGCCTTTAGCGGATGAAAAAGTCACAAGAAAAATTAATTTCCATATGCGATGGATAAACTGTCGTCTTAATTAAGCAAAAATGAAAATAACACTGACACCTTTTAAAAGACATAAAGGGTGTTTCATTTGTTTTTAATTGATTTAGGAAGGACAGCATTGCATTTTGCTAAACGTTTCCATTCATCCTATCGATTTTTTTATTTAGGTACGTTCTGTGAATAAAAATCAATTTATCACTGACGAAATTCTGTTCAAGACAGCTATATTCGCACGTCTGTTGGCATCTTTTTCTTACTCTGTCATTCTCTCTAATACATTGTGCACTTTCTTTATTTATGTAGAAGAGATGGCGTTTATAAAGAAAAGTCAGAAAAATATTAAGCATAAGAACGAGTTACCAACGAAAATCCAATTTTACACCGTGTAATTAGGACCCCCTCTCTTTGGTTTCCAATTCCATGTCGTTATGGATCACGTCACCGGCACAAACAATCTTTAAGCACCAAAGGCGTAGTATACCAAAGGGGTCACTCATTGTCACTGCCTCACTTCGATGGACGTACCGGTATGGAGAAAATTGTTCGAATACAATTATTCAAAAACAATTATTCGAAAAGCATTTATTCGTACTGTAAATTGTTTGAATGAAAATTCATCGAAAGGACAATTGTACTAAATGATAATTAGTAGAAATACCTATGTTTGAAATACTTATGTGGTCTTGCTTTGAGAGAGTAAATGTTTGTTTATCTAAAACACTCTTGAGGATTGGCATAGTTTTTTTTTTTTTTTTTTTTTGCGTTATTTCATCATACCAGAATATGGAAATTCTTAGACACCCTTAAAAAAACAGGACATTCGAGAAATTAATATTGCAAAAGTAAGGGAAGGTTGCGAAAATATCAAGAGCACCAAGAATTACTACGATGTAAATAGAAAACTTAAAAAAGTAGTGGCGTTCTTTAACGAGTCCTCTTCAGTAGTTTACTATTTGTGTGTAGTATCATATAACTTAAGGTTATTAGGATTTTTTTCTTACTAAATTATTTTATTAACGATACTTGTATTTCGAATAATTATCATGTATGCATTTCCTTTTTTAATTTTTACATTTTTATCGCAATAAAGAATTTTGCATTTCGAATAATTATTTAGTATAATTTTCCTTTTTATTACTTTTCATTCAAACAATCTACAATTCAAATAAATGATTTTTCGAATAATTGTTTTCGAATAATGTTCAAATAACACTCACAGCATCAAATACAAAGATGGGGGGGAAACAAAATAAACATTTTAAAAGATGTGCTGTTCTACTCAAAGACGTGTATTAACTAAAAATGACGGTTGAAGTAATAAAATATATTGTATTTGAAATAAAAATCCATTAATTCTTAGAAATATATATATAGACTAGCAGTAGAGCCCGGCGTTGCCCGGGGATGTAGCAGTAAGAGATAGATCAAGTATCGACCATCATAAAGACTGAAAAATAAAATTGACAAGGATTATTGTTTAAGGTTGACGGACACGCATGTCTTAATTAGTATTTTTTTTTTTTACCAATTCGTCAAACCCAAACTCAAACAAAAACATTGTTTTCAATCGTTATGAGTCTACCAATTGAATAGAATTTTATTATAAACAATTGTGTTGTAAATAGAATTTTTAAAGCATTCTGAATGTAAAAATAAAGGAAAAAGTGTGCAAAACAATAAGAAACACTACCTGCCAAAAAACGGGAAGTTTTGTTGAAATCGGTTGAAAAATGTAGGAAATCCGATCCAATATATAAACGAACACAAACACACACACACACACATACACACACACAAATAACCTAGGTATTATAATAAGTATAACTCGATATGAGTTGTCCCCCTTTCATTCTCGCGATGCCTCTTAATCGTGTTTTCAAATTGATTTCGTGCAAAAACAATTGTGTTTTTCCCATTCTTGGCGCTGTCAGAACCACCGCAAGGTAATTTTACGTAGTCCTGTGAAGTTTTGTTGAAATCGGTTGAAAAATGTAGGAAATCCGATCCAATAGATAAACGTACAGACACACACACACACACACGCATAACCTGGGTTTTATAATAAGTATGATATATATATATATATATATATATATATATATATATATATATATATATATATATATATGTTAAGGTATGCTTCATTTATGAGTTAAAGTACTCAATATCAAAGATTACTCCGTATGTAAATATAAAAGTGGACTACTGCTGTCAACACTAAACCGTTACAATTTGTTTTATACTTGAACCAAATCTTCAGGACATATTTGGAGACTGCATTCAAGCATGAAATTCACTGTCGGCATTCTGTGTTGATACATACATACATACATATATATATATATATATATATATATATATATATATATATATATATATATATATATATATATATATATATGATAATCATTCGAAATGCCTACATTTGAAATACATATGTCGTCTTGCTTTGAGAGAATCAATTCTGATTTACCTAAAAGTAATAACGACCTTGAAGGATGGCAGAATGCTTTTTGCAGCAAGCGTCATCCCATGATTCCACAATATGAAAATTCTTAGATGTTTTAAAAAAAAAGAACAGGACTTGCAAGAAATTAATTTTGAAAATATAAAAGTGGCATCCTTTGATTAGTACTTGAATATTTGAATGCAGTATCATCTAAGTTAAGGTTATAAGGATTTTTTTCTTACTAAATTGTTTTATTAACGGTATTTGTATTTCGAATAATATCATTTGTGTATTTCCTCTGTTAATTTTTACATTTTTATTGCAATAAAAAATTTTGCATTTCAAATAATTATCATTTAATATAATCGTCGTTGCGATTAATTTTCATTCAAACAATTTGTAATTCGTATAAATCGTAATCGAACGTCCTATAATCAGCGTTTCAACGTGATCTCTCCGTAAGAATATGGAAATATGGAGGTTCTTTTTTAGACATTCGTCTAGTTATTTATTAGTTTGATATTTATAACGAGTATTACAGAAATTTGACAGACGCGTATGCGGAAAATAATGTCCAATTTTAGAAGATATTTAAACAGTGTTTAAACCAGAGTCTGTCTATATTTCTGAGATGAGGTATTATGTACAGTATTTACATTAGTCGGACTATTGTCCTCATCTTTGTCGCCATATTTGTCACAACGTTTCGGCCGTTGTACGCTCCGGCCTTCTTCAGGTGGTTGGAATTTCGAACTGAACCTTTCATTTCGATCACTGGGTTAGACTGTTCTAGTTCCACGTGCCATGTTTGATGGATGTCAGTTATCAGGTATATCCTGCTAATTTTCCCTCTGAAAGTTCTCCACTGGTATTGAACTCACCTTCTTTGGGTCTGTCACTGGATCTAACCAACGCCTTTATCCACTGTGCCATGTGTCCTTGAGGACAATAGTCCGACTAATGTAAATACTGTGTTTAAACCAGTCAGAATAGGAACTCTGAAGAACTATACATTTTTACAATCGCGTTACAAGATTATTAATGCTTTTAAGATAAATCTCTAAAGGACTGGACAACAAGGAGTGTTTGAATGTATTTTCTTTTTTCTTACAATGGACTATCAATTGGCTCAAATAATATCAAGATGCAAGTGAAAGTGTGTAGTCAATGTGTGAGAGGTTAGAAGAATATCGCGGGTTTGTCAAAATCTTGTCTCCGATGTCATTGAGTTCAACGGTGTGACTCTGGCTTCATGTTGCCGAGTAATGTCATGAAGCAGAATTGGACAGTTTCGATTGGCCAGTGCTTGTCGCATTTTGTCTAGCTAAATGTGCATGTTATCGAGATGGTGACAGTAAAATTCGGTAGGGATGTTTTTGTTTGATTCCAAACAAGCTATAATGGAAAATGCCAATTTCAGGAAACCAGACAGTTACCTTATTTTCTGTTGAGTCAATTCAACTTTTGGAAAATGTTTTTGTGATTCTTCATCATCAAGTTGTTGAGCCGATTGTTTATAATTTTCCTAAAGGATTCATTTCTCGGTCAAGAAATGAATCATTCGAATTTCGCAGATGCAGCATCAGACAGACTTTAAAACGTTGAACACTTTGATTTTCCCTGAGTTTATATGGAACGCATTTATCAAGTTTCTTCACCTTGCCAATTCTCTTGAGATCGTCGTATATTGTTGAAATGCTGACACCCGTTATCTGAGACATTTCTCTGACACTTTCGCAAGAGTTTTGTTCGAGAAGTATTCTCAGAGTTTGATCATAAATTGCAGTTGGGCGTCCTCTACGAAATTCATCTTTAAGATTCGTATCGCCACTGTGGTACTTCGGAAACCAGCAATGTATATTCCGATTGAAGGCGGACCCTTCACTCCATGATCTGATAATGTAGAGAAAAAAAAACATCCTTGTCATGCCCTTTTCTATTTTTGTATATTTACTTGATTCATTCTCTATCTGTATGAAGGGGGTTCGCTCCCTGCATAATTTCTGGATTATTCCAGTGTCTTTTGCAAATATGACAAGGTTAACTCTGAGTTCCAGAATTTGCGCTTCTTATAATATGATAATATACGTCCAACAGCCTCCGATCAGGAGGTTTTGAGAAGCGTGGAACCATCTAAGGATTGGCGGTGTTCTCAGGCCCACACTGAACCGGGGTGGTAGCACCTATTAGGGTCTGAACTATAGGCAAATATTTAACCCTCAAACTTGAGTCAAAACACTATAAAAGTGTAAAAATCGGTTTAATACCAGAAATACTTTGTAAAAAATGATGACCAGCTATACATTTTTGAAGAAAAAATATTACCATAAATAGAATTTTGAAGAAAGAAAATATTATCAGAAATACATATTTGAAAAAAAAAATTACCAGCAATAAAAATCTTGCCGGAATTAAATAACCCATTGAGATTGATATGCCGTAAAACAAAACCAGATTTTGCGAACTGAAAGCAGTAGAAGAATGTGTTTGAAGTCGGTTCCTTGGTTCCATTTTTCACGCCAATCTCGTCGATTTCAGAAGAATCAGGCAGATAAGTACCATACGTGATAAACAGTTGGACAATCATATCTCTTTCGATTCATGACTGACTGGGCAGAAGATTTTCCCCCGCCGTATTCTCTGATCAAAATTGGATTCTTCATTCAATACTCTCTTCATGATGGCGGAAGTTTGGGAAGCAGTATGGACAAGCTCAGGGGAAATAATAGCGAATAAAGTCATTTCCTTCTTGTTCCAGATGATGTGTAGATAATAACTTAAGTTAAATTCGGAAACAGACTGATATAAAAAGAAGAAAGAGAACATTTGAATCATTGGGAATGAGTAAATTATATCTGCGCAGTATTTATGTGTTATAAAGTGTCGCTGCCGACACTGAAGTTTGAACACAGATCGCCAGTGAGAAAATAAAGGCGATCCCATTATTGAATTAAGTGGATTACGTAAAAATAAAGAAGACGCTCACATAGGAAGCCGTGTTACGTCTAATTGATCACTTTTTTCTATTCTATCCTCTATTACTATACGTATCGCTATTCTCTTCTCTACACTATTTCTCTATATGGATTACTATTCAGTGGTTACTTTTTGATCAAGTACTATTAGTGTGAATGTTATTCAAACGTAAATGACACCAGTAATTTTACTATAGTTGTATCTGCGATTACAAAGTCTCTACTAGAACGGGCATTACGAAAGTGATATCGAGAATCCGTTGATATTACAAAAGTTGGCGTCGTGTGTTCGTTAACATCACAAAAGTATAGTAAGAGTTACGGACACATTTAAAAGCTTTATTCTGAAGCTGGATACTATTTTCCGAACAACTGAATAATATCAACACTGAGGCAGCATTAAGAATACCACGTTTCCTCGTCGAAAACAACGGTTGTGTCCATGACTATGAAGAGCCTTCACGATTGAGATGTTTTGAAATGCAGAGGGATGTACTCCGTCAGGCCTACACACTAATATAGATAGATAGATAGATAGATAGATAGATAGATAGATAGATAGATACTCGTCTGGAAAAATCTTATGTTTTGGCTTGTAAATGAACCAACCAATGCCCAAGGAAAAATAAGGGATAAAAAAGAAAGAACTAAGAACATGTAATTGAGGTGAAAACAATCGTCCAGAATCCAAGCTCAGAGTCTAAAGAAAAAAAAAAAACCTCCAAAACGAGAAAAGCAAAAGTAACTAAGTAAAGTGCCCGATACACTAAGTAGAGCAAATCTATGAACCTAAAGAGCCAGGTGAACCTACCTACGTTTCACCTGGCTCTTTACGTTTGTAGTTATATATATATATATATATATATAACATTTTTTTTCTTTAAAAATATGATTCTTTCGCTACATAAGAGTTCTTATGTTTCCAAAACGAGAGCCTAAACCATCCAAATAATTATTAAAATTAAGTTGAATTGAGGTGTTTAGTCCCGTTTCATCTTCAAGCGAAATTTTAGGAATAAGCTATCTCTCGGTTTACGTGTATTTTTAGGCATGGTCCGTTACAAAATTCGTTATTGTGGGAGTGGCTAGACTACTTTTCTTCGGTAAGTGGTCAGAGAGTCAATTCTTATCAATAGATTCATCATCTTCTGAGAGGTTTTCCTAAGGTTGAGTAGGGTATCTATTTCAAGGCTAATGTTTGCGGTCACATCTTGGTTCCCAGTGAGGGATATTTTTATGGCGCGCCTTCAAGTCGTTATGTGTCTGGAGAATTGTATTTTATTATTGTCCATCTGATTATCTATTTATTTATTTGTTTATTCAAGTCGGTGTTTTATATACAAATCGTATTGCACTGAATTTCAATTTGTTTTTATTTTTGTTTTTTGACGACAACAAAAAGGGTTTTTCCTATTTAATGATTTGGCTAGCTTTTAAGACTTTTATTTAGGTATGGGATTTTTTTCTATGCTAATTATTTAATGCGAAAGTTTGTTGATGTCGGCAAAAAAACCGTTAACTCCTGCCTTTGGTTTAATAATTTTTCATTATTTAGAAATTTAATGATGTGTAGTTTTTCCTGTAGGCATAAAGGGCATGGGTCATCCCAGGTTTTACAAGTTCTTGTTTTATTTACTATCTTCATCTCAGGACTGTTGTACACCCGGGAGCCGTTCTGATCATATAGACAAAGCCATCTGTCTACATCCGTTTTCAAACATATTTGTATCGGTGAATTTAACGCCCACCATACCATTTGGGTTAAAGAGTCTGTGACTGGCCTAGCTGGCATCTACACCCTTAACTTTTCAATTACACAATCTCTCTCGCAGGTGGTTGACTTTCCCGCGCGTTTCCCAGTAGCCCGGACGGTAACACTTCCCTTTCGATCTTTGTTTTTTTTTTTTAGTTCTATTATTGATTCTTGTCGCGATACGCAGCTCTGCCCTCTTGGCAACTCTGATCACGCGTTGGTGTCTGTTAACATCTCCTTCCACTCCCTCTCTAGCCATGAACCCCGTACTAACAGAATATCTTCTTGTTATCAACGCGCAGACTGTGACTCGGTAGCGACGTTCCATGGAATGTGTTGTTTTAATCATCTCGTACAAAAATATGCGTCTGAGTTCTTCTCCTGGGTAAAAGTCGCCATCGAAACTTTCAACCCAGTCTTTGTGAGAGGGTAAATAAAAACATATTTGATATTGACAAGTGTTTCTATTTCACGGAGGCAAACCATAACTATATGACAGCATTATCGGCTTCACTCTCTTCTCATTTTTTTCTTTCTTTTCGTTACTGAAAAAAAACATCCTTTTCTGATATGTTTCTTTTAGTCTTTCCTTGCTATCAAAACGGCATTGCACATCATTTAAGACTAGCATTGGCAGGGCGTAAAGCTCGTGCTAACTAAGGAATTAACGATTAAACAGAAAATTAATATCATAATTTAACCTGTTTACAAACAATGTGTAAACACGGAAAATATGTCTTTCTTTACTGCCATGAAAATGCTGAAAGCGTAAATTTAGGTACCATATGATTACAGAGAAATCTAATAAGGTTAAGATCAGCTCATTTAAAATTACATTTGAATATGTCGAGAAATTCGATGCCATGCGGTCTACTGAGGATCAATCTATGCAAAACCTTGCGAAATTGTTTAAAGATATTTGCTGAATTTGGCCAACTTTAGCTATTGGCGATATTCAAGTTGTCCCCAGTGGGAATTGAACACGCTATCATTCCATTGCCAGGGGACCACGCTTATCATAGACCTGAGGCAGGTGCTCAAGTACCACATATACGACGTTAGCTCCGAAGCTAATGCCCCTTTTTATTACATCGGCCACATACGTCAGATGTAGATGTATGTCTGTGGAGTGAGTAGTCATGGTCAATGGGAAATAAGCAACAGAACTGTTCGACAAACAAAATTGTCAAAGGTTGCAATAATCAATAAAAAGAACAGGGCAATAAATAATTTAAAGCATGCGAACAATGTATGTAAGGCTAGCTAGCAGTATTAAGGCAAAGCAACTGTAATATGGCAAAAAATTTCACAAACTAAGAATTGGTTTCGACACACAAAAGCGGACAAGCGAACGTAGCATTCTGCCTTCACAAAAGAGACTGGGGCTAAATCAGATGAGACCGAGAATTGGTCTATTTTAGTGGCTAGGAAAAAGATTCCAGCGTGCATCAGTGTGCTTCTGACTATAAAATGGTGTGGGGTCAGGTTTTTTTTTTTTTGGTTTTTTTTTGCAGTCATTCGTATTGGTTTATCATGCACAATTTTCATTATTGGATAATTTTTATATATTTTTGTTAAAAAAAAAAGGAAAAAATACCAAAAAAAGGCATTATAATTTTTTGCATCATGGAGTGCGTTGTAGTTCCCTTGTTAATATGTGGTATCGTGGTATATGTAAGATTGTGAGGTGATGGACAAGTTCTTGTGGTGATTGAGTATATTGTATTGAACAAATAGATCGTTATTGCGATTAACTGAAACTAGAAGAGTCAGTGAAGACCAGCCTTTCTCCGCTTCCACTTCGGCTATGTGCTACAATTATGTACTTTAAAACATAATAAATATAAATTCCTATTGATTAGATCATTTATCAAATTTGTATATATAATGGGGTGTTTTGTAAGTCCCTTGTGAATATGTGGTTACCTAGCACATGTAGGATTGGGAGGTAATGGACAAGTTATTTGATGACTAAATATATATTATAGAATAAAAGTGTTTTTTTTTGTATTGAGGATAAACAGCCTTTGTATAAATAAGTATATCGATTGGTCGAAATACAAAGTATGTACACAAACAGTTTTCTGTAGTGTACACACACACTTATCATTCAGTCAGTTTTAATAAAACTTGCATAAAAATGGGATGGCTTCTCAAATATACAATATACATATATATTTAGTAAGCTTCCTGAATCCGTTGGTATAATCCAAGTGTATCCTAGTAATATAAAATATTAAAAATGATCTGCAGAAAGAGCTAAATGCATTTATTATTACAGAGAAAATAATTAATAAACAATAAAATGTTAAATTATCTCGTATGGGGAATTAGCTTATTTCAACCGACGAAAAAATGATAAAATTCGTCAGTTTTATTCAATCCCGGTATATATATATGTTTGTGTGTGTGTGTGTGTGTATGAGAGAGAGAGAGTATATGTTGGATTCCATAATTATGAAAATGACTTAAATATTGATTTTAAGATTTTGTTTTATATGTATCATATTATTTTAACTTCTCGTTCTGATGTATATATATATATATATATATATATATATATATATATATATATATATATAAATATATATATATATAATATAAGAAATGGACAAGGTCCGACAATTTATTTATTAAAGACATTTTTTTATATCATAAACAGATCATTTGCTTAAATACTTGTATCTATAAATAACAACGTTAAACATAAAAATGTCTTTAATATATATATATATATATATATATATATATATATATATATATATATAGATAGATAGATAGATAGATAGATAGATAGATAAGTGTCTGTCTGCGTGCGTGTATGTGTGCATACATGTAAGGGTGCATATATATGTATTATATATTCAATTATATTATTTGAATTATTTTCAATTAGTTATTTTATTTCCAGTTACTTTCTCTTATCCTTTATATATATATATATATATATATATATATATATATATATGTGTGTGTGTGTGTGTGTGTGTGTGTGTGTGTTTGTGTAGGTGCGTATATATATATATATATATATATATATATATATATATATTATTCTAATGTATTTCTTTAGCTTTTACTCTTATTTTCCCAACCATAATGCATGAACATCTGTTGACAGATACATCGCTTCAATAATATAAATCCCTAAAAAATAGCTTTTCAAGGTCAAGTGTCTACATTCTTTTTTATCGTTTTCTTTTTTCTAAATAATGTCTGGAGAAATTTGAACAAATTTTGTAAATTTAAACCATTTGTTTTTTATATCTGGTGAGACATGTATTAAAATATACATGTTGAAATAAATTGTAATTTATAACAGAGTTTTCATTCATTTTTTCTTTGCGATGTACATTTTATACATATATATATATATATATATATATATATATATATATATATATATATATATATATATATATATATATATATATATATTTATATCTTTTCCAACTCTTTGTATATGACTTGTTTATATCTTTTCTTTTTCCCACTTTCTATATATATGACTTCTGGCAAACACACAGGATACAAATTTCAAAGAGTTTTATATAGTAATAATATATATATATATATATATATATATATATATATATATATATATATATGATGGTCTTCCTTACGTTCTGTTGCTTTGGTCGCATCACCTCTTGTATCTGACAGATTTGTGTGTACTGCGGAATTATCCTTTTATTATTATGTGCGATTGAGATGCGATCAAAACTAATTTAAATGTGAAAAATCTATACGAATATATATATTTTTAATCACCAAGGAAAAAAAACGCATTATAACGTAAAATTCCAGTGTTATTTTACCGAAGAACCAAATAAAATACCAGGAATTAATAATAGGAAAAAATGCAGCATGAGTTTCTTTTCCTGGCTCTTCAACTTGGAATACAAACTATAGAATCGAGTCATTGGTTACTTTAATGTATCGTTCAAGACATACACTGCAGTTTTCTTTAAGTGTTTTAGCTGGAGCATTTTTCGGTCTCAATCTCTTCTAAGCAATGTACTGGCGAATGCCATATAGTGTGTTGCATGAAACACAGGCCGAAGAGCGTTCTAATTCTTCTATCAGTTCTACGTATCTATTGCAGCTTCCCATTTATCGCACTGAAAACGTACATAACCCCCGTTTGTTGTTTAGGTGTTAATACATTCAAAATTTAATTTCTTATTTAATTTACATTTATCTATCACCCTTAATCTCCGAAATCATACTTCTGTAAATTTTTCTTTCATTTTTTTGGGATGTTGTTGGCAATTTCACTACCAGAGATTGTTACCAATTTGTCTAAACACCTTTTGAAGGTTGCCTTAGCACCTTTGTTTTTTTCCAGATCGAATTCCATGCAGATATTAACACGCAATTGTTTTAATGTTGTTAATAAACCCTCCGATTCCTTATCACATCTCAAAAATAATTTTAAATCGTTTATATAGAATAAGTGATTAATGAACCTATTAGATGTTTGATAAATATATGTTCTTTTTTTTTTTTAATCTCATTTGATAAGGGAATTACTCTTTGATATATAATACTGTTTTGGCTGACCTCCGTAACTTGAAATGTTGCATCGGAAATTTTGACTGTTTTTTTTAAACAATTTTCAGGTGTGAAATGCAAAATTAACGCCAGCTTTCGTTTTTATGAGAGTCAATTCTCCTGCTCTAGAATATAAGATCCAACGTGAAAAAAGAGATGATGTTTGGGATTAGTCATTGTAAATATAAAGCAGAAATAAATAAAGTAACATAGCTTCCTTCTGCCTTTTATCAAAGTTATCGGTGTTGAAATGTCATCTCGGCTTCACTCACTTCGCCATTGCCGTAATGTTGTTACATGTGCCTTTTCTATAAATCACGGTATATGTTATAATGGATTTTTCTCGATGAAACTTAGACTTTATGAATTTAAGCCAAGTTGTAGTAGAGGAGGCACGGTGGAGTAATGGATAACTGTTCGGATTAAGGAATCGAAGAGCCGAGTTCAAATTCCAGTCGAATCCATCACATTCACTTACGTGCTAATATCCTTGGGAAAGGTATGAATACTCTTCTACTCCCCCTTCTGGGTAAATAACAGAACAAACCGGGTTCTATAGCCTTGAAAAAAATCTGCCTCATGATCGACTAAGCGATCATGAGGCCGATTTGACTGAATAGATTAGAGGCAACGTCTCATCATTTTACAGCTGAAATCGCTCGATGTAACCGTAAGTTCTATGCTAATAGTTACTTCCCTCACACTTATCGCTTGGGGAAATTTCTTCAAGGTTTAAACGCCATATCAATCGTTATCTTTTGTCTTCCTAGTACCTGTTCATTTATTGTTCTCTCTCCTTAACAGTGTCATTTCTAATATTCTAATATTCTTTCCTAGTAACTCCATGCGACTTAGAGTCTCTATTGCCTTGTTTGCAGTGAAATGATAGAGAAATGCTCACTTGAAGCTTAAACGCCATCTTAGCGTAAAAATGAAACGCAGTTTCTGAAATACGAAGAAAATATTCGACCCTTCCAACAATCGGAATATTAGCATTCTACCACTTTTTGCGAAACTCCGAAAGGAACTAATCAATACTAAATTGGTAAACATCGTCCATCACAAAGCCTTTTATCAGACAAGCAATGTGCCTTTCGTTTCTCTTCGGTAAACCGTTGATGTACTGACGATAATTACAGAAAGAGTATCAAACTCTAGTTAAGAATGGTGAAAGCCGGGCTGTAGCTTTGGTCATCAGGAAATTTTTCGACAGGTTTTCGCATGAAGGTCTTCTCCAAAAGCTGAAAAGTTACGGTGTCTCCGGACAAATCTTTGAACTGATCAATCTTTCCTATCGAAACGGGAAATGAAAGTAATCCTGAATTGCTATTCTTACAGTTCCTTTCGTACTAATGCAGGTGTCCTACAAAGTCCCACCATTGGTTGTACTTTGCTTTTGATCGTCAGTAATGAACATCCCAGTGACATCAGCTCTCAACTTGATACCAACGCTGAAGTCACAACAATTTAATCCTGTCTCGATAATAAATCTGACGTGCTTGGTATGGTCAAAATGGAAGCTGATATCCCAAACAAAAAAAAAAAAGAAACAAAAAAAAAATTCAATCTGTTGTTCACTGGGGCAAAGGATGACTTGTTAATTTTAACGGTCCCAAAACTAAACTGCTCTATACTAATCATCTGAGGAATCGATCTCTGGCTTCCATCATCATATGCTGACCTTCAGGAAAGTCACTAGTTTTGCCTTTTGGGCTAACCTTCTCGACTGACATGAAGTGGAAAGACTATGTTGAATACATTGCTAGGTCAGCTGCTAAGAATATTGATTCATTTTACTCTGTAGAATCTATCTTACATATCTATAAGGGTACCATTCGTCCATCCTGCTTTTTATCTGGAGCTGCTTCAAAAATCCAAAGAAGAATCAGCAATGTCATTGGTCCTGATCTAGCGTCTCGGGTTCAGTCACTTCTCACTACCGTAAGCATGCTTCCCTTTTCACTTCCTATAAGTATGTGCATAGTAAGGATTCGGATTAACTCTTCACTATGGTGACTAGACTCTTTCGATTGAATTGCAGTACTAAACTGGCGACGACGTTTCAACAATTTACAGTTGAGTTAGCTAGGTGTAACCTTAAATTCTATGCTAACAGTTTAATTTCTCACATTTTTCACTTGTGGAACTCCCTTCCGCCTCCATGATTTCTTCAAAAGTCTAAAGCCAAAATCAATCGCTATCTACTGTCCTCCTGTTTACCCTTCCTCTGATCTCGCTCGTTAGCAATATTTCTATTTCTAACTCTTCCACAGCCAGTAATCCTTGAGTTGTGTCTTCATTGACCTTACTGCCTTACATGGAGCATTATAAAGTACAGGCTCTCGAGAAAGCAGTTGATCAACATGCTCCATAAGTTTTCTATGGGGTTGAGGTCAGGAGATTGGGGCACCCATGTCATAACATTCACCTGCTTCTCATCAATGTATTCCTTCATCAATTTTGATTTGTAACAGGGAGGATTATCCTGCATAAAAATGAGCTTGGTGGGGTCGATTTGCACCCTTTCAGCAGAAGGGAGTAGGCAAGACTCTAAAATTCTCTTGTACTGCTCGCTCCTGAGGGTCTTCTCAATAGGTTTTAAGAAACCAGTTCCATGAAAAGAAAAGCATCCCTAGAACATTATACTGAACGGATGCTTGACAGTACTTACTGCTAAATTCAAAGAGCTTTCAAAGCTTCTTCTTCGGATTTTAGATCGCTTATCCTTTGAATTAAGCTCAACTTTCGTTTCATCGGAGGAGAGAACATTTAGTAAAAAAAAATCAGGTGAGTCACTTTTAGCGAACAGCACTGTATTTTAATGTCTTCTGCTAACATCAAGTGGAAAGATCCTAAAGAATCAATGTCGATGTCGCCTGCTAGGAAAGTTGGTTTTTACTTTGCCGTGCTAGAAAATTTCTCTCTTTTGGATTTTTTGAAATCTATTTCTAAGTTTGCTATTGGTCCGTGATAGAATATGGCTGTCACATTTAGTCTGGTGCGTCTGCTATGAATTTAGAGATTCTTGATAAAATCTGAACAAGTATCTATAATATCAGCAATATTATCGGTCCTGAATTAGTAGCTCGGCGCCACTTACTTTCCTAAAACTTTAATATAGCTTCACTGTGACTTTGGTATATATATATATATATATATATATATATACTCACGGTAATTGTTGTTCCGATGCGCTATACCGTTTCATACCTAGACGTTATCTATTTAAGATTACTATTCTTTGAATTTAGCTCAACTTTCGTTTTATCGGAGAAGAGAACATTTCGTAAAAAAAATCAGGTGAGTCACTTTTATCGAACAACACTATATCTTTAATAATAAAAAAAAAGACATATATATTGTGTTATCTGATGTCGCTAAGTATGTATGAGAAGCCATTTTTGTTTGTCTATCTACATCTCCATGTTTGATGTTTTAGCATTTCAATAAGAATTGTAATATAAAAACTAAATTCTGACGTTATAGTCTATTATCCGTCATTGTCTTCATTCAGTTTAAGCTTTTTTTTTTTTTTTTTGGCTACTGTGTGTGGTCATCAGTCTTTCTCCATCTAACAATTGGTGACATTCAAGGCGAAGAAGCTGGTTTCCTTTTGCGCCTGAGATGTTGAGGCTACTCAGTCCGTCCTTCCAAAGTTTAAAAGAGGAAAGACCCACAGGTCAGCAACTAAGTTAAATTCAGATTATTCCTCCTTCTATACTGCTTTCCAGCCAAGGCTATACAGTCCAGGTTGTCCTGCTCTTTACCCATAAGGGTATTAGTACGTAAATGTAATGAATCTGACTGAAATTCCAACTCAGCATTATCAACTCAATCATTACTTAATCATTACTTAATCGTCCTTACGCGCAGGAAATTGCTAGATTACCCTCTGCCTTTTATATAAACAGTTCACTGGTAATTGTTCTTATGAGTTTAAGCGCGGTACGAGATTGGCGGCAAGGTCTCATCATATTATGGTAAAAATGGCTGGATGGAATCAATTGTGATGTTTACTTTTAGGGAAGTTGGTTCAATTTTTCTCCCTTGGATCTTATATGTCGGCTATTCGTCCATGATTTGAATATTACTGTCACATATGGTTTGATGCTCCTGCTATTTATTTAGAGATTTTTGATAAAATCCAAAGAAGAATCTACAATGCTATTGGTCCAGGCCTGACAACTTGTCTTCAGTCACTTTCTCACCGCCGTAACATAGCTTCTGTGTCTTTTCCATAAAAAAAATTCCTGGTAATTGTTCTCATGAATTCTCCTCTGTGGAACCAAGACTTTATGGATTTAAACGCAGTACTAGAATGGCGGTTAGGTCACATAATTTTACAACTGAAATGGTTAGATGTAAGCATAAGTTATATACTAACAGTTTCTCCTCCCGCATTTTTCGCTTGTGAAATTCGCTTCCGGACTATTAGATCAGTATAATCGTAATACAGTGTAACCAGGATTAAAGAGAGTTGTCGGGTCAGGAGAAGAAGTCTCTTATATCCGGGTTTCTCTTATATCCGGGTTTCTCTTATATCCGGGTTTGGTCTATTTTATATACATTAACACAGGCTCTAATTTGGGACCAGAGAAAATCTCTCTTATATCCGGGTTACACTGTATAAGAGAGTTGTCGGGTCAGGAGAAGAAGTCTCTTATATCCGGGTTTCTCTTATATCCGGGTTTCTCTTATATCCGGGTTTGGTCTATTTTATATACATTAACACAGGCTCTAATTTGGGACCAGAGAAAATCTCTCTTATATCCGGGTTACACTGTATAAGAGAGTTGTCGGGGTCAGGAGAAGAAGTCTCTTATATCCGGGTTTCTCTTATATCCGGGTTTCTTCTTATATCCGGGTTTGGTCTATTTTATATACATTAACACAGGCTCTAATTTGGGACCAGAGAAAATCTCTCTTATATCCGGGTTACACTGTATAAGAGAGTTGTCGGGTCAGGAGAAGAAGTCTCTTATATCCGGGTTTCTCTTATATCCGGGTTTCTCTTATATCCGGGTCTCTTATATCCGGGTTACACTGTACCATTTTTCATAAAGCAGTGCATTACAATATGTTTCAATCCTATCATCCTGATAGACACTAATTGGTCAGTAGTGTCAATATTTTTTCACGCTTTTCATATAATCTACTTATTCGATATGCGGCATTTTTTTTTTTTTTTTTTAAAGTTTGCCAGTTTATTTCTGGTGATTAGATTTTGGTCCTAAGAAGCCAGTACAATTATTTCCAACTCTGACTTTCGCTATACAACAATCAGTAAATAATGGGATTTGTTTTATGAACATTAGTATTTAAAATTCTAAGTGCACATTGGCCACGTCAGGATTATTGTTTTCATGCGATGTTTATATTTTTAACTGTTGCGTTTTTTACTATCTATTATTGATTCATCCATTTTGAATGAATTTGTTATTTTATCCCTTTCATCTATTATTAATATAATCATTTTACTAGGTTTAGGCTCTTCCTAAATTGATTTGGTTGGTTTCTATTTCACAATAAAGGTTGTTTTAATATTCTACGACCATTATGAAACAGCATGATGAGAAGAAAAATCGGATGAGATTGAATAACCTGTGCAGTCAATCAAACTTTTTATTTAATCATTTCACACCAAGCAGGGGGATAATGTCACTAGGTCTCATAATGTTACTGGGAGGTGGAGAGAATGAGTAGACAATAGTGAGGAGATGTGACAAAAAAATAACAAGGTCCAGTAAGACGGAAGGAAGCGATTGGCGTTGCATTTAAATTTTTTAAGAGTATACGTTGCAGCTAAGCAAGAAATCAGAAGGGAGTTCCACAGGCAAGAGATACATGAAGAAACTATAGAAATAGAACTTACGGTTGCATATAGCGAGTTCAACAATACATCAGTGAGATGTAATTTCGAATCTAGTAGAACGCTTAAATTCCTGATGTCGAATCACCACGGAGAAAATATCATTAGAACATTTCCCATGGAAATATTTATAAAAAAAATAGTCAGAGGGAAGCCACGTCAAGTGAAGTCGAGATGCCAATTAAGGATCGATTACATACATTACTTTGAATTTTGTCAAGGATATCAAGATGTATATTAGCGACACAGGATCAGATATGGCAGCAATATTCTATGCGTGTACGTATTTATAGATTTATAAATATTCAAGATGGATTCTGAAGTGTGAAATTGTCTTGACCGAAACAGCGTAGTAACTTTCCGAGCAGAAGACATAGTTTCAATATAATCACCCCAATGCGTAAGACGTAAGCCTAAGAAGGCGCATCGAATTGCTCTCCTGGAGGTGAGCATATGGTATTTACAAATTTATAAATAAATACTCTACATTTCACAGAAAAGATCTTTAATAACTTTCAGTTATTTTATATGAAGCGGCATTAAAATCTTATTAATTATCTCTTTTTAGACTTAGTTTGTTTTTCGCTCAGATGATGAACATCACCGCCTATAATGCGTTTAATGATTTGCTGCGTTTGTCGGCTTCTTTCACGCAGGATTTCCCAGTGCAAGCAGTTATAAATTTCCCGTACCCCAGGTGAATAAGACTGATGCCAATTAAAGACATTCCGTATAAAATAGCTTCGTGACGTAATTTTGTTGAAGGCAATTGGTGTAAGATATTTGCCCTGCTTGTAATTCGGCGTTATTGAAAACGCATAATGTGTGTCGTATCCCTTCAGGATGTTGGCGATCATGGCTCTCCACAATGTTTTCTCATTTGTAGCTCTTTATAAATGTTGACGTTTCGTCGCGCAATCCGTTTACTCAAGCTCGCTAGTTAGATTGTTTCTTTCTTATGTTCCTCTTGCCTTCAGTCTGTCTTGTGAGTGTCAAATTTCCCAAGCCCTTTTTTCTCATTACTCAACTTGGAAATTTAAACTCTATCTTCATCGTGTCATGTGTTAGTGTCCATTTTGTTTCCATTTTTTCTAAATCTTCTTCGTTGATCACACGATCGGTCAATGATATTCTCAGAATCCTTCTGTAGATCCACATTGCTAATACTTCAAGTATCTTCAACATCAGTGAGGTTATTGTCTAGTATGTTTAAATTCCAATAACAAATATCTTTATTTCCATTTTCTTTTAAACCTTTTTCTTAAGTGCTCTAAGGCCAAGGTTTTCACAGCTTTCTTCCGTAAAACTTTCCGCTGCCTTCCCTCTTCTTAATCTGTGTAAGAATGTTTCACTCCTATATCGGAGGACTAATATTACACCGATGTTCAGTAATTATTCATTGTTTCTAATGAAATTTACTTGTTTCTTCACACTCTTTAGAGTTTGGTAAGCCCTACAAGGTACGGGGCACCCAGTGAGGATCGATCTCATTATTCTCGAATAGTATTACGAGAGAGGAGGATTCCTTTGGTAACAGAGAAAAGAATACCGAGCTCTTACGTGACATATGCCCAACATTACGGCAGGGAATGTTGGACGATTTCCTCAAAGATGAAGAAGAGACTCGAGGTGACGGAGATGTGGTTCTACAGAATAATTCTAAGGATATCATGGACCAAGCAACGATGAAGTCTTAGAGAGGTTGCAAACAAGGAGGTGGCTGATACTTAACATCAGGAAGAGGCAGCTGAAGTTTCTGGGACAGAAAATGAAGAAGAACGGCTTGGAGAATCCGATACTCACGGGTCGAATAGAAGGAAAGAGAGACAAGGGAAAACAACGCCTGATATACCTGGCGGGTAAATGGATGACCTAACGTGGTCTAGGGTAGGAAGAAGAAGGAAACAACTTGTCGAGAGCTGCAAGGGATAGAGGGAGTTTAAGAGCCATGATCGCCTACGTCCTGAAAAGACATGACACATAAAAAGAAAGAATTGATCTACTGAGATCAGCTGGGTAAAGATTACACCACGTGGGAATGCACAAGAACGGAAATAGAATGAAGTCAATGATGACATCTACTCTTAATGCATTATAAAAAAAAAATTCAGTATATGGAATTGATAAATATCAAGGACTTCAAATATTCCCGTATATTAATCAGTTATAAAAAACATTATTATAGAGGGGAGGGAAACTCTCCATAGAATAGGTTGACCTAGCGGTAGTTTTGTCCAAACACAGTGAAACGCTACAAAACCAAAACATCAACCTGAAAACTTGAATCCTGTTCTTAATTAGCCTCGCGACTATCATGTGGATGCCTTGCATTGCTACAGACACGTTCAGAAATACTTAAACTGCCAACTGTATATATCTGATTTCTAATATCAATGGTTATAAGTGTCTTTGAGTGAGTGAAGACCTGTGAACTTTGACGAAGACCGCCGTAATTCGCACATTACGGAATGCCGTTATAGAATTACAAACGACTGCACCACGTAATAAAAACCACATCGCTTGAGGACGTTCAACAAAAGCAACAATTAAAACGCCTATCACATATAATTCAAAGATGAAATAATCACATAATCAAGATGTTGACGTTCCACACTACTTCAAACAAAAGGTTAGGAAGGAAACCCACATCAATACTCGAAAGATCGCTAAGAACTTGACTTGCACTTGAGAAACAAGCTTTCCTGAAAAATGTTTTTTACTAGGAATATTTTGTAAATGTCAAGAGTGAGAGTGTGTGTGAGAGAGAGAGAGAGAGAGAGGGGGGCACAAGCAGATTATTAATACTATTACCACATTTTTTTTCTAATTCGCCTTAGTGCGTATTATACAGGCAATACGTATTTTCTATAATTTTGAAGTCAAACTTAAGCGTATGTACAATGAAGAAATAATTAACATAAAACTTCCTTCGTGTTTTACATTCATTCGCCTATTTCATTTCAGTTTATTTTATTTTCAGATAATTTTTTTCTCCCCAATAGAACTCTGCTATGAATCTAAACATAACTCCACAAAATATTAAGGCGAAAGATATTGATCTATAAAACTTGCAAGCGTTCGAAACTAATTCTTTACATTGCCGAGATAACATAGACACTGTTTCTCGTTTAATTTCCTTCGGAATCTACTACAAAGTACTTACTTATCTAGTCTAGCTATTTTGCCTCCAGATACCTTAAGCAGTCGAAATAATCGAGCAAGGTTTGATTTCCGAGAGGAAGAGTCGTTTCCACTTGGACATCTGACAAAGTTCTGTTTTTGCGTGTCGCTCTTGTCTGACGTCAAAATTTGAACACAGCAATGTTTCTTCTTCAAATATTATGACAGAGTCGAAGTCTGATGCAAAGTCAGTACTCTAAATTTAAAAAAAAAAATAACAAAATGATTATATATATGACATATCTCTTTGTCTTTATTATTTTGTTTTATCTTGTCAGTTTTATAGTCTTAAGTTACCTGAATTTCTTAGACAAGGGACTATCTGTTTTTAGCTTCTTTTTTTTCTTCTTATAATTCGTATTATTTGGATCGCTGTTTAATAATAATAATCCGGATCTTTTAAATTCTATGATTTTTATGTAAACAACATAGATTAAAAAAATTAGAAGTGATTCTCTCTGCTTAAAAGAAATATTGGAGGGGATGTAATGTGTCTTTTAAGAAAGTAAATTATTCCTTTCAAGTTTAGGAGTTACATTGATATCGAAATGCGAAGGCGATTTAATTTCAAACTTCAAACTTCGCGTCATATTATTTTCTAAAGTGACTTCACGCGTTACTTTATGTTAGCGCATAATTTGTATTTTTTTCTAAATTACGATATATTTAATGTGATTGCTAACGTTATATATTGTTGTAACCTAGGAAGATTGCTGAATAGAATAATCAAACGAAAGTTAGTAATGAACAATAATACTTAGGACAAAAACAACGCATAAAAGATTCGCCAGCGGCGCGTAGAAGTAGTCAACTGCTAGAAGTGATTCAAGTGAATTCCGCAATGAATCTCCAACTGCAGACCAACATACAGTATTTACTACTGTATTTATGTAAACAGGGACATACCCATTATCATCCGTAGGTATGCTACAACAATGTTTTAATTAAACAGAGCAACATATTTTATACAATAGGAATTAAGATTACATTAGTTTAATGAACATTTTCACGTTGTAAATTGAAATAAAATTTACAAGGATTTTTTCAAACCAGTCAATGGATAATTTTTTAAAAAAAATAAGACTGGCCAAACGGAAGAAGGAAATAAATCGCGGGAAAAATGGAGAGAAGGAAAAAAAACAAAAACAAAAAAGAGATCAAATAGAAACAAGGAAATATTGTAAGTCTGGATATGAGCGGGGTGGGGGTTTAGCGGAGAAAGGAAGAGAAAATAAGGGAGAGAAAAAAGAGAGAAGATATATATTACATTATTTTTTCTGATATATTGTTTATTTTAATATACATTTAATTCCTCACGACCTCCTCTTGTCACCACCCCAGGCACCTTATCGAAATGAGGCGACCATTTCAGTAGACCTGTACCTTCCACCCCACTTCTATTTAAACTAAATTCAAAACCCCTGATTCCGAGACACTCAGTCTAAGATTGAAGAACACTGACATAAGGTTTTGCCGATTTGAAATAGACTATATCAACGTGAGGTACTTTTGGATCTTTCGGTGTATAATATATGTATTATTATTTATTGTACTGATGCGGAATTCACCCTGGGCGGATTGAGCCGGCTTCTTCCTGTTATGAGAAGATTCTTGGGATAAATTACAGAAGTAGGGTACCCAGGCCTACTCGGATAACGTTCTTGCTTGCCGCGGGGTTCCCACAGACGCAGAGACAGGAACGACCAGAAGCCGCCGGTTACCGATACAGACGCTCCTTGGATTTTCACCAGAGCCCTTGTTAGCCGGCGTGTGTGTCAGACCCGTTCCGGACGGCATAGCTCTGACAATACCGTTTACACCCCCCACCGACTGTGAGGTAAGGGTTGGACTTTGGGGGCTTACAGTACCAGGTGTTCCCAAGCGGTCCCCCATCTAAGTACTGACCTGGCTCTACGATGCTTAACTTCGGTGATCGAACGAGAACCGGTGTTTTCACATATATATGTGTGTGTGTGTGTATTCTGTGTGTTTTTATTTCACATTTTTCCTCGGGTACCAATTTTTCCTACTGCAAGTTGAGCCATTCGAGCTTTTTCCAAACGAGTACTACCATATATATATATATATATATATATATATATATATATATATATATATATAAAAAGTTGCAAATTAAAAATAATTATGTTTTTATTTTATGAAAGTATTTATTTATATATATATATATATATATATATATATATATATATATATATATATATATATCATAATACTTTCATAAAATAAAACATTATTATTTTTAATTTGAAACTTTTTCTCTATATACATATTAAGAAAGTATACGTGACTTCATTATGCTATATATATATATATATATATATATATATATATATATATATATATATATATAAGCATATATATGGATATAGATCTGACAGTATGATTTTTTTTTCCGTATATTTTTCTTTATATATATATATATATATATATATATATATATATACCAAAATATACATATACCAAAAATCTTAATATAACAAAAACTATATCTCTATCAAAATATCTCAGACAAGCAATATGGATTTTGTTTCTCCTGGTCAACTGCTGATATACTGTCGATAATTTCGCAAAGTCTAACTCTAGATAAGAATGCTGACACCCGGACTGTATTTTTGGACATCTTGGAAGCTTTAGACAGGGTTTGACATACGGGTATTTTCCACAGTTACGGTGTATCCGGGCAAACTTTTGAACTGATCTAACCTTTCCTAACAAATGTAAGCAATCTTAAACGACAACTCTTACAGATCGTTTCCTACTAAATCAGTTCTCCGCCAGGG
>CAHIKZ030001265.1:635000-655000 GCA_903632075.3 Acanthosepion pharaonis | reverse complement strand
CGAAAATTAATTTTTTTGCGCGTGAAGGGAAAAAGGTTATGTGCTCTACAATCTTTAAATTTTGTCATGTAGACGAACGTGCAGACGTCAAGGGAGATAACTAAGTTAGTGAAATTTCTAAATGTTCTTTAACGAAAAAATATAAAAATATTAGTTAAAATTTAGATATTCTAAACTATCTATTGTAAATATTTTAAAATATCTGTTGAGTATTCATAGTTGATTTTATTAATGGTGTGTTGCAATATTTTAATAAAGATAGCTTCATGAACTGTTAATTTGTGTTTATAATTATCATGAAAATGTATAGATGTATTTTCTGGAAGACTTTTTCCTAAATTGCGGATGTGGACAGGCATGCTGTTGTAAATGCTAAGAGATGTTAGATGCATCATTCAAATGTAAACTCAAACTTCGAGACAACGTAGTAATGTTAAACCAACATTTATATTATTTTTTCTGTTGAAGATACAATCTCCCAAGGGACATTTAAATTTATATACAATGTTGGTTTTCTGCAACATGTTAGTTGGTAGTGATGAGCCATTACAAATGATATAATTGGATATATTGAATTTAGTATAATATATATGTGTGTGCGTGTTTGTGTTTGTGTGTGTAGCGGAATGTACGTACATAAACGAAGAATTTAATCTTCAAATACGGATGTACAATAATAATTTTATTTATTTGAGTATTATTTTTCTTTCAAATTGTAAGAAATGAATTCCAATGATACCTTGCCCAACAACTGCACAGAAATTTTTTTTGTCTATTCTTTTTTACAACTGAATAAATTGATTTAATATAGGATAAACGAGAAACGCGTCTACATGTATGCGAATGTATAGGCTACATATTTACATTGTTTGCACTGTGTGTATAAATAATAGTTGTAGACTGGATAAAAGAAGAAGGGAATTATGTTGCGACAGTCGATGCATGTAAAAAAAAAACTATTACAAAGCTTTATTTTCTAATATTAAATAATTAAAAAATAAGGGAAGGACGTAATTAATTGCGATAATTTTAATTTCTTTTGTGCGAAAAACAATAGAACAAAAGCCCTAGTCAAAGGTTAAATGAAAGACTAGTTAGCATACAAGAATCGATAACATTGATAATAAAATTATAGGCCTCGATGGAAGTAAAAATCTAGATTTATAATTTGAAAGCTTATTGGCTAATATATATTTTTAAATATTCTGAAGTAGAGCCTCTAAAATTTCATTTTATGATTTTTCACCGTCTGCCAATTCAAAGAATACCACGCGTGTGATACGACATCGCTGGTTGGTCATACGACATCGCTGGTTGGTTTATGTATTTATGAATAGAAAAATTCAGTTAATCGGAACCTGTTAATGTAAAAATTTAGATACATTGTTTGAGTCAGTTTTGTATAAGAAATGTGATTTCAGTGAGAGTAATTGAATCTATTAGCATTTTCAACAATACTGAAACGGACCTCAACAAATATATATATATATATTGTGTATGTGTGTGTGTATAAGTATGTATGTATTTGTATATATTTTTATATATGTTTTTGTACATATAGTGATATAGATAGATATAGTTTCTTTAAAGAGGATTGACAAGGTACTGCGATTAAGCTTTTCATTCATTTTTTTGTGTTAGGAAAATACATTTCTTTTTAGGACATAAATTGTGTTAAAACTGTTCAAATATCTTATATATCCGAAAGCTATCACCTATTCTATTAGTCATTATCAGGGATTTCTTCTCCATTTTTCAAATATATATATATATATATATATATATATATATATATATATATATATATATGTGTGTTTTGTGTGTGTGTGTGTGTGTGTGTGTGTGTGTGTGTGTGTGTGTGTGTGTGTGTGTGTGTGTACATCTATATTGATGTGAATTTTTTTCCCAATCACGGCTGCGTTTATTTGGAAAGTTTTTATAAGATTTTTATCCAAAGAACAAAAATCTTAGATGAACGGAATATAAATCTTACTCTCCTATCTTGTCAATCGTTTTTAATGAAACTTTTTCTAAAAGAGAGTTTGCTACCAAAATACCTCATATATATATATATATATATATATATATATATATATATATATATATATATATATATACTATCAGGCTTCGCCCGATCGCTATCGCTTCGCAAAGATATATTGAAACATTTTTCTGCACTATATAAGACGATATTCTTAACCAGAACTATTTTTGATATGAAAATCAAAACCATCCTGGAATAAGAGAACAGTAATGAAGGACAGTTAATTAATGAAATAAAATTTTTAAAATCAATATGCAAATTAGTTAAACCTGAAGAGTGACATTGCCTACAAGTAAATCATATAAAATATTGATAATGAACTCATATCGTGCAGTTTACTATTATCCTTGGAAGGGTTTCCAGGCATCATTTATCATCTCCCAGTTTCGTCTCTGTCCTTGGACGGAGGAGCAACTGAGAAAATCAATACTGAATATGTGCCCAGCCCTGGGGAAACAGGTGCCCGAGGCCGCGCCCTCCCATTGCACAAGAGGGAGGGATCGGTGCTCGCACCAAGGCCAGCGCAACCGACGGCTGAGGGGAATTTTTGTCCCTGCCCGGGTGTACGCGCTCGGGCCCCCCACATTAAACCGACCTTGTGTCACATCTCGTTCTAGTGGAGGGACGTGTAAATACGGTGCAGTTTACTATTATGTAGAGGTAGACCAGTGACATTTTAATTTCAGAATTCGTGGGAGGTTTCAGCTCCAATTTCGCGTTTATTCATATAGATTCCATAATGTAGGTTTTGTTTAGCTATTAGGTTGGTGCAAAAATAATGACGTATGAATGTCGTTTTTTGACATTAAAAATACGTCAAAAAACGACATTATTACGTCATTATTTTTGCACCAACCTAATATTATGTTTCTCTAACTCTTCAAATGTTGACCGTATAACTAATTCTAATTTCTGTTTTTCCATCTTTACACTATATTAATTGTATCTTATAAATTGTCCCCTGTTCTGTCACCCATGAAATAAAAATAATTGTTTGTACGGAAAATAAGGATCTACGTATATCAAAACGTCTTTAAATGAAGTGGCAGTAGAAGAATTATAGTTGAATTTTAAATGGTGAGCTTAAACATTAATTCAATACTTATATATAAGCTATATTTTCTAATATTAAATAATTAATAAATAAGGGAAGGACGTAATTAATTGCGATAATTTTAGTTTCGTTTGTGCGAAAAACAATAGAACAAAAGCCCTAGTCAAAGGTTAAATGAAAGCCTAGTTAGCATACAAGAATCGATTACATTGATAATAAAATTATAGGCCTCGATGGAAGTAAAAATCTAGATTTATAATTTGAAAGCTTATTGGCTAATATATATTTTTAAATATTCTGAAGTAGAGCCTCTAAAATTTCATTTTATGATTTTTCGCCGTCTGCCAATTCAAAGAATACCACGCGTCTCATACGACATCGCTGGTTGGTCATACGACATCTCTGGTTGGTTTATGTATTTATGAATAGAAAAATTCAAATAATCGGAACAAGTTAATGTAAAAATTTAGATACATTGTTTGAGTCAGTTTTGTATAAGAAATGTGATTTCAGTGAGAGTAATTGAATCTATTAGCATTTTCAACAATACTGAAACGGACCTCAACAAATATATATATATATATTGTGTATGTGTGTGTGTATAAGTATGTATAAATACTTAAAAATAACATGTAGATCTTTTAACTTTAAAAATCAGGAGGTCAGTTAAATCCGATATTTTAATTTCAACCTTACGGTGTCCTCAGGCGATTATTATCAAATGAACTTATTAGATAATAATCATTTGATAAAAAGTAATTTGATAAACATCGCCTGAGAATATTATAATGTTGAAACCAAGGTAGCGGATTCAACTAACCTCCTGAATTTTAAAGTAATATATATATATATATATATATATATATATATATATATATATGTGTGTGTGTGTGTGTGTGTGTGTGTGTGTGTGTGTGTGTGTGTGTGTGTGTGTGTGTGTGTGTGTGTGTGTGTGTGCATATTGAGGCATCTTTCATTGAATGATTCAGAAATGTGTTGTCTACATATTTTCAATTGAATCCTTTCAATTTCACGGACAAGATTTTTTTGCTGACATTACTAAATAAGAGAGAAAATTACAGTGCTGATACATATTATTTATTCCGAGTACTTTCGACATTAGCACAATATCATCACCACGCTGTTCTTTATACGAGAATAGATTTTCCTGCCTACGCAGTTATTAGAGACGAATAATCACACGATCGACGCATGCCATTTGATTATGGTTGTAAAGTCTTGTGAAGAACACACAGAACAACCGAATACTGAGAATTGTTGCACATCGTGTGCCAAATCGCATCTAAGCGAACATCACTAGATTCCTTCTTCAAGACCAGTTGTTAACCAAGGTTAAAGAGTCAAGTTGGCATAACTATTTATACCACAATGAGGGGAAAACAAATAAACTGATCTATACCTCCCTAATGGTATTTGTGTATTTGTGAACTTGACTGGAATGCGAACTCGGCATACTGATTTTTCATTACACCACGCGCGCACGCACACACACGCGCACAACCCCCCATATATATATATATATATATATATATATATATATATATATATATATATATATATATATAATGGAATCTCCCGTCGGTTTCGACGTATGAGGATCTGACACCTGAATTGATTTAGTTCTAAAATTTTGTGCGATAATCTTAAGTGGAATTTAAGACCTTCTAGTGATTTACAAAGGAGGACACATATGGAGCAAGTGTGTCGATTGTGAGATGAGCTCACTCTTAGAATGGCTGACCTTTTAGATCTTGCTCTCGCTTGAAGATGGTTCAGACAAGCAGACTGAAAATTGCTGAGTCCACTAAAACACGTTGATCTCCATTCTACCCGCCTCAAGGCTAAGCGCTCAAGGGTTTTATGTGGTATATTGACAGAACTCTCTCGTCGGTGACGACAAATGAAGTCTCAGGAAAATAAAGAATTCTTCAACTTCTATAGACACCGATGTGTCTCCTGAAGCCTTCAGGCGTTTTGCAGAGTTTTAGATAGATGGAACATGCGGTTGACCCATTTTGCGTGAATGGCTGAGAATCAGTCGACACATGTTTTTGCCAGCGGGCATCAAGGCCTGCTTTAGTGCGTGCAACATAGCCACTGAAAGAGGCAGCATGCTACCAATTTGCCTTAATATTTGCACACCGTTGATGCAGTTATTTAAGGTGGCTTGGCTGAGACATTTGTATAGGTTAGAATCAGGACAGGTGCCAAGAAGAAAAGGAGATGCACTGTCTCTTTTATATTGACATTAAAAATGCGAGTGTGGCCTTCCAACTGATCTGCTTCTGAGAAGCTGTCAAAAGAGGAATGTTTGGAAGCCTCTTATCGGACTCATGGTACAAAACACACACATATATATATATATATATATATATATATATATATATATATATATATATATATATATATAAAAAGAAAGAACAGTAAGATATATAATCCGGTGTTCTTATAGATATTTTATTTTTTATATAATAGTGCTCAATGTAAATTTACAGAGCTTTAATATTATAAATTACTTGATTTAAAATATGTTTTTTTTTCGCTACACAGTTCTAACCATGTTTCAAAAATGGAAGCTAAAAGCCCCGAATAAAATTATATATCTATATGAGTATGTGTGTGTTTGTGTGTGTTTGTGTGTGTATGTCTTTGTGATCGGATAAAGAAAAAGTATAAAACTGATCATAATCTGTTAAACTTTATTAAAGCTTTCTATTTTGATACCTGATAGATCTTTAATGAATTGTAACATGTTAGATTAAAATCTGCTTCCTACTTGTTCTTTATTCTTTCACTCTGTCTGATTCCTATGCATATTCTCTCCCACATTTGATATATATATATATATATATATATATATATATATATATATATATATATATCAATGTCAGATATATAACGTAAATAAATGAAAAAAGATGACAGTGAAGTCAACACAAAGTAGTGAAGATATTTTTCAGGATTAAACGCAATCTTCAGGCCATTGCGATCAGCTTTTCAGGTAATGGTCTATCTCTATATATAGCGATTTTCTTTTGTGTTTCAGTGATAATGCTAAAAAGCTTATTCGACAATATGAAAAGATTTTACTTAACAGAAATAGACAAAACTAAACTTGTCTATATTATTTAATGAAACATGCATTAAAGATAACATGCTGCCTAAATACACACAATTTAAATTACATGATCCAGCAGCTCACAAAACTATCATCACTTGGAATTATAAATGTAGCCTGGTGAATAGGTAAATTGAAATAGCCAAAGATAAATTGAACACGCTTAACAGCAACAAACAGGACATCTTCGATAAACTAAAAGATATAAATAACCCGGACCAACTGGAGGAAATTATGCATAGACTCACGGAAATTACGAATAAATCAGAAAAAAATTATGAAAAAAACTGAATGCATTATACAAAGGTACTATCATTCTTCCTAAAACAATTGATAAATTCATTAACCTTTAAAACTATGAACTAAGCACCCAAAAGAATTGCTTAACCTTGAACCAAGCTGTCATATATGCCGTAAGTATAATCGACTTAAAAAAAATGAAATTGAGACGCGATGCAAAAACTAGACTCCAAGATGAACAACTATTAGAAACTACACCAGAATTTAAAGACTTACTTAAGGCCGAGGCATTCAAGGATCGTCATGATAAAAACAAACTCCACAAAAATACTAAACAACTAAAAGTTGTCACACAAGAACTACGTAACCACCCTGACATAAGTGTAAAAAAAAGCTGATAAGACCAACATTTTTTCATTGTAAACAAATTTGATTACAACAAAATTTAGACTACATAGTCCATGGTCACGTAAAATTTAAAAAACTCAACAAGAACCCGAACAACCAACTAAAATCAAAGCTCAATAAACTCTTTAATGCTAATAATGTTGAACAGAACTCTTTAAAACTTCCTAAAATTATAGGTGACTTGCTGCAGGGCCCGGCGTTGCCCGTGCTTGATTCAAAAATATTACGACTCATACAGCAATCGCTATCACTTGACTTAAAATATTTTTGCCCTTCCTTACCTTTAAAGGAGTGCCCTTTGCCGTGCTGATGTTGCTATATGCCTTACTTTTTGCCTATCTCACACTGCGAATTTTTTCTAAGCTCTATACTAAACATTAAATCTGTTACGAAAAAAGAACTATTCAAAATGAACACAAAACGATCAGCTTTAAAAAAAGATACGTAAATAGAAAAATCGAATGAAAAAAGAATGTTAACAACAAATACTTTTCACACCCAACCCAGTTCTGCGGAATCAGAATCAACGTTGAGTTTAAGCAAGCGAATGAGCCAATTGGAGTAAAGTGCCATGCAGATTTAAATTTTCCCCACTTGTGACGAATGCAGCTATCGATTTCTTTTGCATGCTAGCATGCTAGTTAACATTGGTGTCTGTCAGCTGTTGGCTCTCACGCTGGCCAATAAAATCTTTCTGCCTATTCGTGGCAGCCGGCTATAGGCTCTACCCCTGGCCAGTAGAAAATGGCCGCAAACTAAATGAAAACTGCCGTAGAAGCATGAAAAAATCGATTATTTCTACTATCGATGGGAATTGGCAAATGCAAAGTCGGTCTTGGCCTTTACGCTCACTTGGAGCATGTGCATGTAAATTTTGGTGCAAATCCGTCGAAAATTGTGGCCGTGCATTCGTTACACACACACACACACACACACACACACACACACACACATCCCTCCCTTTATAGATAGAGATTATAGGCCTGGTTGCATATACGGCACTATAAAAACACATAACCATCCTCTCTGCCCTATCATCGCAAATTTCAACTCCTGTATATCATCTAACAAAATGCATCAACCAACTCATTACTCCCTACCTTCCTAGTAAATATAGGGTTAAGTCAACATTAGAAGTAATCCCAATCCTAAAAAGTGAAAAACCCAACAATGAAATCATAAGTTTACTTGATGTTGAAAACTTATTTACCAATGTTCCTTTTAGTAAAACTATTGACATAATTATAAGAAATATATACAGTAACTCATCTTTATTCCCACTTAAAATTAATCCTAATATATTAGGGAAACTATTAATAACTTGTACTGCCAAAGTCCCTTTCTTAAAAATAAATAATAATAATAATAATAATAATACACACACACACACACACACACACACATATATATATATATATATATATATATATATATATATATATATATATATATATATATATATATATATATACAACGTGATGCTGTCTCCATGTGTTCAGTACTGGGTCCGGCATTTAGAAATTTCTACATGTCTAACCATGAAAATAAGATATTTACAGATTTTCAGAAACCAGCCATTTACGTAAGATATGTTGATGATATCCTTATGTTAGTTAAAAATACAAATGGAATGCTTCAACTTCAAAAGCGTTTCCAAAATAATTATGTCCTTCAATTCATATACGAACTTAATACTAATAATCAAATTCCCTTCCTCGACATATTAATAAACACAAATAATTATAAATTTACTATTTCGCCATATAAAAATCCTACCATACATAAATTCATACACACTTAACTGTAAGAGTGGATGTCCATATTACTACAAAATAGCAATTATAAAGAATCTAATACGTCGTGCAAAAACTAATACATCCACAAAACAGATTTTGTACAATGAACTAAAGAATATAAAACAGACACTTAATAATAGCTTTCCAAACTACATAGTCGATGAACAAATATGATCCTTTCTCAGAATTCTCAAGCAAATAGACCATAAGACTGCTTTAACTAATCCAAAACATATTAATCCCCTATATTGTAATCAAATGCATACTAATTATAAAACAAAATGAAAATATACTAAAAGAATTGACAAATACTAATATATCTACAAAAAATCCTAGCAAAAATGTTAAGTTCATCATATACTACACTAAATCTAGTATATCCAAATTAATTATTCGCAATGATTCTTCCTGCCTGTTAGTTTACAAATTCAAATGCCCTCTGGGAGATTGTATCTCCAACGGATTAAATAATATTTATGTTGGTCACACCCATGGCGTTCTATACTCCAGGCCATGTCATGGCGCAACTGAGAGCCAGAACTGGAGGCCTATTGAAAAATGTAGGATTTTCAGAAATTTTAGAAGAAAATGAAGTCAACCACTTTATGAAATACTTAGAATAACATTTTTATTCACACCCGAGGATAATAGGATGTGTTGAAAGATAAATAAATGAAAATATGTATTTTTGCTATGAACACTGATAATTATTAAACAACACAAAGGGGTAATTATGATTTCTGGTAAAAGATATATTGAATCAGAAATTTATATGATTTACAGGTGTCACTGAATCCTTTATTCAATCTATTCCCTGTGAGTGAATAAAGACTTTGGTTTAAATTTACATTACAGTTACTGGGTTTGACAAACAGAACCCAAGAATGCTGGAAGACATCAGCCGAAGTGTGTATATAACAATCAATCATCACAGAAATATAGACAAATAAAAGAAAATCATTCTAGGAAAGTTTCAAAACTTTTAGAGCTGGTTCTTTTTCTGATCTAGGTGTGCCATGTTTGCAAAAATTTTTCAAAACTATATTTGCAAAAATAGAAGCATGCTTTTTCTCCATGTTGAAAAAATGAAACTCAGAAATAAGCCTAAAAATGTTACTTAATCATTTATAGCAAACCTTTTCCTTTATTGTATGGAAAAGGATGAAACAAAAATAACCATTGACAAGTGTGGTCAGAAGGAACTTTTAGTTTTCCACAGTCAATTAAATTGGTATATTTTCCATACTTTTCATAATAAAAATGGGTTTCACATTCATTGGGTTGATTATCATTTCTTGTAATATATCCAGCTATGTACACAAGAGCCATTTTTATTTCATTGGAAAGAGATGGTTCTAAATTTTCCAGATTGTCAAATATTTCTGAACCTTCCTCGACAAAGTTTATAATCACAAGATGTACATTGGTGACCTGGATTAACATCAAATTCATCAATATTTACATTTTGATTTAAAAGTAAAGATGTCTGCTTAATATGCAGCTTTTCAATACATTGTTAAACATTTATAAAATAGGTGCCACCTGATCTTTGGCGAACTTTACCAAATTCTTTTTCTAATGGATCAGTTGAAAATTGTCCAAGTAGTACATATTTATGACTTGTAGCTAAAAGGTGTTGACATAGACTAACAGTTCCATTGCAAATATGATGTATGGCAGTAGCAGTGTTTTGGGATAATTGTTTTTTACGATTACCTTGACTGCCAGTCATATTAAGAGCCATTTTACCAAATTCAATGATAAAATCAAGTCAGTTGATTTGATTTCAGCTTGTAGAGGATCATTATGTAATTTATCAATTTGAAGGCATTTAACATTTAAAATTTTCCACCATGTCAAAACCTTGTTTATGAAGAGGGCAGTATCATTCTTACCTGCACTTATTTCAGACTGAGTGAGAAGTGCATTATATGTTTTTTTCAGAAAACACTCTGAGGCAATTAGAAACCTGTTGTCTTTCTATTGGCTTTGGAGCAATGGAAATTTCATTTAAATCTGAAAGTTTGACTAGTCTTTCAGATTCAAAACGATATAACTGTTTAAGATGTGTCCATTTTGCAACTCGACTTACTCCATCATCATCAAAGATTAGTTCTCCTTTTTTTTCTGTCAGCCACAAATTGCGAATATTTTTCAACAGATGAACATGATCAAAAAGCAAATGTTTATTATCTTCAGTTAACCAAGGTTAAGTGTAGGATATAATTTAAAAAAAGCTTGATTTACGCGGTTGCCATCACACATAATAATCTTTACATCAGCTGGTACAGATGTGATGGCTTGGACTGTTAACTCAATTTGTTCAAATAAAAAGGCGGATGTTAATTTTGAAATTGGAATCAATTTTGTAAGAAAATTTGGACCCCCATTGAAACATATCAACATTATACCAAGTACTGTTTGAGCAAGTACAGATGGATTGTCAACTGATTTACCAAATAGTTGTTTGCCATGATATAGCAACATCTTTTTTATATATATTTCATCATGGAGAATTATGCACCCTTTTTGACTGGTAATAAGAGTATTAAATATAGATAACAAAAAAGATTTTTCATTAAGTTTTGAAACTTTTGATGTCATCCTTCATAATGTTGCTAATGAGGGTAATTGAAAATCATATCTTAATTCATTATACAATGTCCATGATCTTGCATAGTACCCAAAATCATGCACAACTATATCTGAGCTGTATTTTATTCCAACCATTTTGGGAGCCATTGCTAAAAATTGTTGACTCAGGATATTATTCTTGTGATCAAAAGCCATAGAATGTAAATATCGGATGATTTCTTCCAGTTTTGACCAAGTATCAGCTGTATTTATATGATTTTTGGACAGGCTGTTAATATAACACTTAACGCCATAATGAAATGTTTCAAAGCGCAAATTGTTATAAATTTTCAACATAAAGAGGGGAATATTATCAATAGATTTTGATAATTGAACAGTTAAAATATTTTCATCCAAAAATGCTACCACTGGACATATAAAGTCTTTTTTGTTGTTAAGCAGACTTTCTTTCAAATTTGTATAATTTTATCTAATTCTAAAAAGCATTAAGTTCATCAGCAATTTGATTTCTAACAGTACTGGAGGGTTTTTTTTATATTCCTTTGAACAGCTGAGGGTGTTGGTATTTGACTACTTGGCACACCTGGCCATACAGATGGTGGATATTTTGGACGTATTTTTCCATTAACTTTTATGGTATCAAAATTTGAAGGCAAATGTTGTTTACGTTAAAACTTTATATTAAATTCAAAAACATTCATAAGTAGCCTTTCCTTTAGTTTAGTTATTTTAATACGCTTTAAACTATATAAATAGGAATATATATAATTTTTTTTTACCTTAAAGCAAAACAATTAAAAGTAAAGTTTTTGTCCTTTAACAAAAATATCAAAAAAAAATATTAAAATAAATATGATAAATAAAATGGTATTATACTATTATTATACTTGTCTTGCAAAATAAATTTTGTAGTCAAAAGGTGTAAACAAGGAGACCTTTCTAAAAAAATAAAAAATAAAAAAAAAATAATTAAAATATTGACATTAACTGCATGTAATAAATTTATTATTGTTATTTTTTCTTTAATTCTACTAAGTAAAAAAATACTTACAGTTCACCAATTGGTAACTAATGTAGTAAAAATAATCATTTATTCTTTAACTTCGGAAACAAATGCGCGAAGAAATTCGTTTGTTTTTTTTTTTTACTTTTAATGGAAATGTTGGATAAAGTTTTAATAGAGAAATGTTAATGAAACTTACTCTATTAAAATTTTATTAAAATTTATTATTCAAACAAAGTTTTAATAGAAAAATGCTGACTTATGCTAATTTTTTATCATGGTTAAAAACTTGAGAAAATTAAACTTTAATTTCATTGACGTTATGTTTTCACTCATACTAACAATGTTTTTTTTAGCGATATCAAAAATAAATATCAAATTAAGTAATGACATTGAATTTATGAAACAAAAACAAACATTTTTAATTCATTTTATAATAAAAATAGTTTTCTTTACGTCTTTGAAGAAACTAAATTAAATTCTGTTCAAATTTGTTAAACGTTGTTTTGTTTTGCTTCTTAAAATAACACAAATTACTCAAAAAGAATTGCATTTTATCAATAAATAATTCTTTAAACTTTAATCAAAAAATGTTGAACAAACTTTGAGAGGGAAAATGCCAAAAATGAATTAAACTTTAATTTAAAACTGTTAAGGCTTTTTAAACTTAAGTAAATCTTTTTGTGCGAGTAAATTTAAGCACCAAAGTTTACTTTTTACAATTTAAATATAAATAATATATGGACTCAAACTAAAATAATCAAATATACTTACTTCAAATAAATAAGTTAAATGATATTCCAACCAAAGGTAAAATTAAAAAATTCCTTTGAATTTCTCGAGCCAACAACATAAGATGACACAGTACGCAGCAGTTCGCTCAAACTGAAACTAAAACGATCTAATTGTCAGCTGACCTCCAGTATATCGAGGTAGCAGCGTTACGAAGAAGCCTGTTAATATAGAACGCCATGGTCACACCACAAACTCGCTTTCACGACGCATAACTCTCCATTTGTATGACAATTTCAACATTTTTAGGCATTAATAACAACATGCCTTGGCACATACACAATTTCGGAAAATACTTGTTGAAAATACAATTATACTTAACCATGAAAACTATAAACAAAAACTAAAAATTCTTGAAGCTGTTTACATAAAACAGTTGAAAACTAACCTGAACAAAATAAACTATGAAAACTCCACAAATATACTTAAACGCTTATAGTTGATAACAGGAGATATTGGTTTATACCAACGGCTTTCCATACTTAACATTTTCTTCATTTTCACTCTCACGTGGTCATGTGTGACGTCATAAAACGCCATGCGATATTTTGCTCCCTGCGTTTCATATGCACGAATTTATCGTTGCATAGCAATCTTCCATGCAAACAAAACAAACCATCATTGTTGCAATGGCCGCATAACCATTCTAAAAAATATACCATCTTTGTTATATAATTTATTTAATTTATTGTAATGTACTTGTAATCACTGATAATATATATATATATATATATGTAAATTATATAACGCCGAAAGCTTAGACAGGATTAACAATTAAATCACGTATCATCATAGTGATTTTCTTTCGTGCTTCAGGGATAATGCTGAAAAGCTTAATAGACATTATGAATGGAATTTAAAACATGTCTATATTATTTAATGAAACGTGCATGAATATATATACATATATATATATATATATATATATATATATATATATACATACTAGGGGTGAGAGCGTGTTATCTAGCGTGACCAACAATCTGAACAAGGCCTGCACACCCAAACCCTCGGTCACGATGAGTTGAGATTCGTAACGTTCCGTCAATCCAATTTCACTCAGACAGCTTGGGTCAATAAGACCGATAAGATCAGAAGTCTACTTTGTGTCAAATTAACCGTGGCGAGATTCGAACCCGTGTCTCACGGTCCGAAGGCGAACGTTCTACACACACGCACACGCGCCCATATAATGTCTGTCTGTCTGCCTGTGTGTGTGTACACAAACATACACACACAGGGTGTCATGGATGAATTATCGCCATTTTATATTTTTAATTTTGCGCCTGCGCCTTGCTTGTTTCTTATTTCGTCGACTATATAGTACAGGTCAGTCGGACGCCGTCTTTGAGGAAATGAGCAAAATGACTCAATTCACTCCGCCACAAATTTTGAAACGGCATGCTGTCCTTCTTGGCTTCGCCCCGGAAGCTCCATTACGAACATTTCAGAATATGTTTTGTGTCAATCTAAGGACACTGCAGCGGATTCGGAAAAAGTTGTAGGAGTCTAATGGTGATTATGAAGGTGCTTGGTGTTATGACTATTGGTGGCGTCGTTATGCCTCCATTCATTTTCTCACTGGGCCCCAGTCTCAACAAGTGGGCCTACAGCAAGTGCCTCGAGGAGGTAACATTGCCTTGGGTTAAGAGGTTGGCTGTTGGATGACACTATGCATGTAGCTATAAACGCTAGAGGTATGTCACCCAGTGACACATTGGTAGCTTGTATGTAAAAATATTAGCTGTAGGGTGGGTCAAAATCCCCACCATGGGAAAATTAGCAAGGGGAAGACACCATTGCCAGTTATCTGGGATCACTAGCACCGCACATTTGACAGTTTAAAATGTGATATTTCTGTCACACCCTGTAGGTAATTCCCGGGCATTATGGTGGACGTATTTCTGGGAGATATATGTGGTGGCATTTTTTGACGCATACACGCTGTTCTACAGTATGTCTGCGTATGAGATATGGTTTTGTTCTAGTGGATAACGGCCCGGAAAGAAAAACAGGAGAAACGTGTTCGAATTACAGCCGACTTCGTTTCAATCAGATACACGCAGGGAAATTAGTCAAGTGGTAAAGCTATCTACATCTAGCTAATGTTTTACCATTACGTCAGAGTTATTTCTGGGAGCTATATGTGGGAGGTACTTCTACCTGTATGGTTTGAAAAGAGGTTTTGGTGAATTTGAAACGCACCGTACATGTTCAAAGCAAAAGGAATAAATTTAAGAATCGAGTAACTTACTTAACAAGCTTGTCTAATTGGACAGTCGAACAAATCGTGATATTATAAAGAAACAAAGAAAAAAAAAGATTGCTTAGAGGCGATTTAGGATAAGTGGAGAGTCATTATTGAAGGGACACGGTATGCAGAAGAAGATTCACAACTGAGAGATCAATTTGTTTTAAAAAGAAGTTTCATTCAATGTAACAAAGCATAATCTTCTCATTTATTTTCTTAGTATCTCTCTGTCAACTTAAATGTGCACAAGTTAAATAATAATGTCAACCAACAACGTAAGTGTACAGGGGAAATAACATAGAAAAGGATTCTTAAAAGAATCATACTTATTATAAAACCCAGGTTGTGTGTGTGTGTGTGTGTGTGTGTGTGTGTGTCTGTACGTTTATATACTGGATCGGATTTCCAACATTTTTCAACCGATTTCAACAAAACTTCACAGGACTACGTAAAATTACCTTGCGGTAGTTCTGACAGCGCAAAATGGGAAAAACACAATTGTTTTTGCACGAAATCAATTTGAAAACACGATTAAGAGGCATCGCGAGAATGAAAGGGGGACAACTCATATCGAGTTATACTTATTATAAAACCCAGGTTGTTTATGTGTGTGTGTGTGTGTGTGTGTGTGTGTGTGTGTGTGTTCGTTTATATATGGAATCGGATTTCCTACATTTTTCACCGATTTCAACAAAACTTCACTTTTTTTTGACAGGTAGTGTTTCTTATTGTCTTGCACACTTTTTTTTTTTTTTTTTACATTCAGAATGCTTTAAAAATCCAATTTAAAAGACAATTGTTTATAATAAAATTCTATTCTATCGGTAGACTCATAACGATTGAAAACAATGTTTTTTGTTTGAGTTTGGGTTTGACCAATTCGTAAAAAAACAAACAAAAAAAAACTAATTAAGACATGCGTGTCCGTCAACCTTAAACAATAATCTTTGTCAATTTTATTTTTCAGTCTTTATGATGGTCGATACTTGATCTATTTGTTACTGTTACATCCCCGGGCAACGCCGGGCTCTACTGGTAGTATAGAATATAGGACAGCTGGTTTTGCCATTGGCGATCCGCCTTCGGGCCACTAGAACCTTGCGTGTAAAGGTCTTATCATTATATGAGAGGAATTTCTGGGAGGTATATGCGGGAGTTATTTCTGCCTGTATAGTTTGAAAAAAGGTCTTGGTGAATTTCACACTTACCGTACAGATTCAAATCAAAAGGAATAAATGCTAGAATCGAGTAACTTAACAAGCCTTTCTCTTGGACAGTCGAACATGTCGGGATAATACATAGAAAAAAAACATTGCTTAGAGGTAAAATAGGAAAAGTGGAGAGTCATGATCGTCGATTTATTGAAGGGACATGGTATATAGAAGAAGAATCACAACTGAGAGATCACTTTTTTTTTAAAAACAGCGTTTCATTCAATTTACCAAAACATTCAAATAATCTTTTCATTCATTTTCTTAGTATCTGTCTGTTAATTTAAATGTGCAAAAATAAAATAATAAAATCAACCAACAACGGAAATATACTAGGAAATAAAATAGAAAAGGATTCTTATAAGAACATAAAATATAGGACCGCTGATGTTGCCATCGGCGGCCCACCACCTGACCACTAACGGCATGCGTGTATGAGTCTTATCATTATATGAGAGGAATTTCTGGTAGGTGCAGTCTGGGATATGTAAATATTTCTGTCGTATATATATATATATATATATATATATATATATATATATATATATATATATATATATATATATCCCAGGCATTTCAACTGTCTTTTTACGATTCTAAGAATGAATGTCTTATTTTTGCTTTCACACTCTTGATTTTTACATTCTACATCCATATTATTCACAGCATCTTCCTATAGAACATTGCATCTGTTATCTCAAGTAACATTTGAGGAAAATTCTCCTGCATTTCTTGTGATTAAGAAAATTAGTTCAGAGTGTTATGCTCAACAATTTTTTCTCTGTAGAAATTAGCTTGCATATTTATAAGTCTACATTCGTCTATTCTTTGAATATTGTTGCCACATACGTTCCGGTGCTGCTGTTGTATGTTTAGAGATTCTTTATAAAAATCCAAAGATCCTGATATTCTAGGTCTTGACCTGACGTTTCAACGTAAGTCAATTTCCCACCGCCGTAATCTAGTTTCTCTGTGCTTTTTCTTTAAATATTTTCATGGTAATTTCTCAGATGAACTCTTCACGATGTTACTTAGAGTTTACTAATTTAATCACAGTACTGGATTGGCGGCAAAGTCTCTTCAATTTGAAATAGATGGATGTAGCCGTACGTTCAATGCTAACAGTTTTTTTTTTCTCGGTGGAACTCTCTTCCGGCTTCTTGCTTTCCAACTAACATTGCTCTTCAAAAAATTAAAGTCAACGTCGATCATTATCTTCTGTCTTCTTCATTTCCGTTCATTCATTTTTCTCTCTCCTTAATATATTTTTCCTATTCTCTCACAGTCAGTAACCCCATAAATCTTAGTGGCTTTATTTCCTTGCTTGCTTAATACAGAAGTGTAAATATCTTCCAACGAACATTGATCATCAAAATTTAAATGATTATTCTTCTATTGTTGTCGCTTCTTAATAATGTTTCTCTTTTTTTTATTAATCTTTCACAACTAGCAAAACCTTCTGTCTTAGTGGCTTTACTTCCTTGCGTGGGGTAAAATGATTAAAAATGTATGTTTTATGATGTCAACGAACACTCGTTGCCACTTCTGTGATGTCAACGAATAATCGTTTTAGCAGAGACTTTGTAATCGCAGACACGACTATAGTAACACCGTTGAACAATATTGCTGTCAGATGCCACTCGCACTAATAGTACTTTATATTACTCGCTCGAGATGTCAACACCGTATAGTGAAGAGATTCCGAATAGTAACAGAGGATCGAATAGAAGTAACGATAATATTTATTGTACTAATGTACAAATAAGGCCCAAGGTCAAAAGTGGGAAAGGTGAAAGGGATGTTCTTCTGTCTTAAGATTAAACTTAGCTAGTAGCAAACACTGACCCAAACATACAAACAATATTTCATTCACCAAAATAACACATTGTTACTTGCCATTTTTTTCCTCATACACCATAATACCTCAGAAACTCTATGAAGTCCTAACTAGTCCCCATATATACAATTCATTGTCTGTAGGGAGAGGGGAATAAAATAACAATTAAAAATCTAAAAAAAGCCGATGAATATTTAAAAATGTGTACAAAACTATATACAAGAAACTAAACAATATTTTGTTAGTAATAAACACCCACCAAAGCCCTAAGTATGGCAGTAACATCAGTTCACTGGACGAAATCAGTGAGGAGCTTTAAAAAAATTAAAAAAACAAACTTCCATACATCCCAAGCACTCATTCAAACACAAAAATAGTTACGAAAGTCACACCCGAAATGAAAGACGCCCCGCACCCACCGGAGAACTTACATCACTATCCAGCTAAAGATGGAAGGGATGGGGAATTAAACCAAAAGAAAAAAAATAGGGGTAAAAATAAAAGGGGCCAATGAGCATACACATCCTAGCTAAGTTTACTAAAGAGAAACAACTAAAACAAAACAAAAAAAACGAACTACACTAAACTGTTAAGGGGAGGGGGGTTTGCCAATGTTCAACCCAGCAAACGCAATATCTTCCTAACCGGCATAAAAATGCAACTACGACACTACAATGAAAAAAGGCGTGATCTAGGGTATCTACCTCCCCACTGCAGCGAATGCCTTTTGAAATGGAAGTAACGATGATATTTATTGTACAAATGTACAAATAGGGCACAAGACCAAAAGGGGAAAAGGATGGTCTTGTTCTGTCTTATTAAACTTAGCTAGCCGCAAACACAGACCCAAAAATACAACTAATATTCCTTTCACCAAAACAACACATTCTTAACTACCATTCTTGCCTCATCCACCATAATGCCTCAGAAACTCTATGAAGTCCTAGCTAGTCCCCATATATACAATTCATTGTCTGTGGCGGTGATGGGGAATAAAATAACAAATAAATATCTAAAAACCCCAATGAGTATTTACAAATGTGTACAGACTATATACAAAGAACTAAACAAGTGTTAGTAATACCCCCCACCCACAAGACCTAACTGTGGACATAACATCAGTTAACTGGACGAGATCAATGCGGGGCTTTAAAAAAATATAAAACATCCATGCATCCCATGCACTCACTCAAACACACACTCGTTCAAACACAAAAACAGTTACGAGAAACCATACCCAAAACGAAAGTCGCCCAGCACCCACCAGAGAACTGACATCACAATCCACCTAAAGATGGGAGGGATGGGGAATTAAACCAAAACAAAAAAAGGACAAAAATAAAATCGGGCCAATGAGCATACATACCCAAGCTAAGTTTACTAAAGAAAAGAAACTAAAACAATAATGACCTACACTAAACTATTAAGGGAAAGGTTGCCAATGTTCAACCCGGCAAACGCAATATGCTCCTAACCGGCATCAAAATGTCACTCTAAGTCAGCACCTTTCACTCAGCAGACATGCGCAAGACTCATCCACCTTTCACCATATCCCAATGGATGGAGTCGCTTCCTTTCCGTCCTGATCTTGACTTTAAACCGACGTTTAAAGAACAGGATCTGTTGGGAA
>CAHIKZ030001265.1:510000-630000 GCA_903632075.3 Acanthosepion pharaonis | reverse complement strand
ATATATATATATATATATATATATATTCGAATCAAAATAATAATTAAATTTGTACGTATTTTATAACCTTATAACTAAACCTAACTTTGACTTTTTAGATATACCGGTAAATTAAGAAAAAGAATGAAACTGTACCCATAGTTCTAGTGAACAATGTCAATGCCTTCTGTTTAAGGGAATGTAATCGAATGGAAAAATGATCTGAAATTGTAATATTTGTATACTTGTAAAATATTCTATTCGTTATGTGTTTACCATATTACTTACTTTTATATCAAAGAAAAGGAGTTATTTGCGGGCAAATAAATGCGTCCTATCACAAAAAAAAAAAAAATAGGAAGATAAAAATTCTATTCAATATATTACTTTATGACCTTTACAATAAGGCCTCGAAGTAAAAAAAAAACAAAATAAAAAAAAACAAAAGAAAAAACAGAAAAAAAGGCTCCTTTCACGAAATGGAAGAACACTTCGAGGAAAGCTAAAGTCATCCAGTTCAGAAGACATGACTCGAGGACTAAAAGCCAGAAGCTATTTTCCTGGTGATTAAATCAGAAACATGTCTTTTTTTTTCTCTCTGTTTATTCAAAAGTCTCTTGTTATTTCGTAGTTCACATTAAAAATAAATCTGACCGGCTCTGCTCAGCTGTTTCCCAACGGGTTATCTAGAACTTTGTCAAGCCACTGAATACTAATGTTAATATTATGTTTCAAATCCATAGTATCTCCTGTTGACGATCATCCACTCTATATTCTTACATTTACTGGTTAAATCCTTGTCTTGCTATTTATCTAAATTGTTTCATATTATTGGACCTACTCCAAGTAGAGTTTCATCGGTTTACCTTAAGGTGCTAAGTGTATAATCGCCAATAATAAATCCTGGCCAATTTATAGCTTTGTCAAGAGCGTCTCGTTGAATACTAATGTTAATGGTAATATTAGCCGTTTCTCTATATGGAAACATTTTACATTCATTGACCGAACAACTAGTACATATTTCAGTTGAAATTTATAAGGCTTCCTGTTCTTTCTTATTTCTGTGATAATGACCTGCCCCTACTTATAAATATGGCAAGTATCCACATTAGAATAGGATTTGAGTAGTAATTGATTTACTTTAGTTTTACCGTTCTCTGTATGAATATCTAATAAACCTATTCTTATTTGATTTCCCTACATAGTCTTCTGCTCCTTTGATAGTCTTTTTGACTACGAACTTCCTAATTCTTGGCTACTTTGAACAAAGACAACCGTACAACAAATTTTTTTTTAAATCAATTTTTGAGGAGAATAGGTTTAGCAAGTCTAGCAGTAAATGTATGAATAGGTATTTCCTTCCTAACTTTTTATTTGAAGTAGTGTGGTGTGTCACCACTGATACCTCAAGTGACTTATAAGGAAAATAATTTTGTATTCCCTGTGATGAAGAAAATTTGTTCACAGGTTTATGCTCAACATTTTTTTCTTTTGATGCTCTGAATATATGAATTTCAGCATCCTACTAGATTGACAACTAGGTCTTACTGTTTTATTGTTGAAATAGCTAGATGCAACAACCAATTCGACATTTTTATCGCATGTCCCAACCGCGAGAAATCTTTCCCGATTTCTTGCTTCCAATAACTACAATCTTCAAACAACTAACTTGAACATCAATTGCTAACTTTTCACCTTCTTGAATACTGTTCCTTTATTTTTCATTTCCCAAACTTGTTCATTCTCATTCTCTCTCCCTGCCACTCCATTTAAACCGTTTTAATGATTAATGGGAAAGACTTTGAAAAATAAATAAGATATTACTCCAGAGAGGATTTTATATTGAAATTTGTATAAAAAAGACACAGAGATATTCGATAAATGCTCTTTCTTTTAATGAATGGCATGTCTTTGAACGGATTCCAATTCTAATTCATATCTATCTAAAAAAGCCAAAATTCAATAAAATAAATTCTAGCTTACATTACTAACCAAACACAGTTTTTGGCAAAGCTTGTGATACTCAAATATAATTGATTAAAATAGAGAGAACATCAACTTTGGACAATTTATTCATAACTTCAATGCGAAATCGGAACGATAATAAAAAGATGAAAAAGAGGACCAAATCTATTTAATTTAATAAAACTTGTTTTCATATATATATATATATATATATATATATATATATATATATATATATATTTATATATATATATATATATATATGTGTGTGTGTGTGTGTGTGTGTGTGTGTGTGTGTGTGTGAAAAGTGTATATAAATATAAATAAATATATATATGTCTAATTATTTATATATTATATGCGCGGTACTTATTAGAAAGCGCTCAATATCAGAGATAGAGCTAACATATTTGGTTGGATAGATGTGAGTTTGTGACCCTGGGTTTCACGCTTTAGCGATCGTCAGACAAACTGATTAATGTTTTTAAAAATTTGGGTTTATGTAGATTGCGTGTATTGGTGTTATTGTGGAAGTGGTGGGGGAAACTTCGTCGTTTTGTCATTCATCGTACTAACGCAAACATCGATGTATGCAGACACATATACATACTTGGTCGTCCTTCGGGACTCATACATATATAAACATATGTGGGCAGTTTCGGCTATGACACATGATGTATACGGGTGGTGTTATATCTATACATACGCATTTTCAAATTCACTATCACAACGATTACAGTAATATACAGGGTGTAAATATGTCCGCAAATGAGGGCCGGATCCTCACACCGAATCAAAGACATAAATTCATCTAAACATATGTCCGCAAGTTCTTTGTTTTTGATTTATTAAGTTCATAGTTTACAGTATAGCTGTTAAATGTACAATACAATATAAAAACCCCCAAAATACTTTTACATATATGGCGGAGGGATTTTGATAGTAAAACGAGGTAACATGCCCATATAAAAATATATATCGAAATAGGCACCGTTGTGATAGTGAATTTGAAAATAGGCACTTCAATAATTATTTTAAAATTAACCGTTCTGGTTACGATGTTTTGTAAACAAGCGTTCTGAGTTCAATATTCATTGGCAACGCCAATATACTACACCATGAAAATATACAAAAACATTAAATCCTTAAGACCCTGTATCAAAAGCAACCAAACAACACAGAACTAAATTTATCAGGAGTATAGTAGCAACATATAAAGATGCATTTAAGTTGACTAACATTTAACACCATTTTGCAATCTACTATCTCCGAGTAATAGAGTAGGTAAAAAAATAATCAAAATGAGATCGGGAAGTCAATACACTTTAACTAGTTTTTCCCCGCTTCGCGCAGAAAACACAATTTTTAATCATTTTCACAAGAATATGATATATGTTTGATGTATCGATAACATATTTATACTTACAAAAAACTTAGATGAAATAAAATGAAACACATGAAAGTAGTGTTCGAGAATAACATCGTCATATTGTTTACTTATAAAATTGTCGGTTTAATAGGCTCCGATATTTTGGAAATCTAATATTGCTAAATTTCATATAGAATTTTCCCAATTATAAAAGTGAATTTTCTCAGAGTAATGAAGTATTTGTCATAAAAAAAAACATGATTAACTGAGATAAAAGAATTTCGTCGCGAAACACTCTTATTTTATAAACCGTTAAACAACTTAATCCAATAAAATAAATTCTAGCTTACATTACTAACCAAACCCAGTTTTTGGCAATGCTTGTGATACTCAAATGTAATGAATTATGAAAGAGAGAACATCAACTTTGGACAATTTATTCATAACTTCAATGCTAACTTAAATGCGAATTTGGAGCGATAATAAAAAGATGAAAAAAACAGACCTAGTCGATGTAATTTAATAAAACTTATTTTCATATATATATATATATATATATATATATATATATATATATATATATATATATATATGAAGACATTAAGATCAACAACTACATACAACAAACACATCAACAATAATTCATACAACTATGCCATCGACAAGCAAATACATTTAAGACATTAGCCTATAGAACTTCTAATTTAATTTAAGGATTTAACCAAAATTGTTGATATCTTTGTCATCATCGGCTTCATCTCGTATCCAAGAATTTAATTTCTTCTTTTCTGATCGCTTCCTTTATTGTGATGGCCTTGATGTCTAAATAGATGAAAGAGCTGCTGTCATTGACTTAATATTGAACGAGATCGATTTTGTTGAGCTTTTATTTCTTTTCGTTTGACGTCTTCGTTTTCTCTTCTGGTTGCTTCGATATTTACGGTGATGAAACATCACCAGTTGTCACGGTCTTGGGCTTGTGTATCAAACGATTTAGTCACAAGTCCTGTGGCTTTCGATGTTGTTTTGATTTGACCCTTAAATCTTTGTAGAGGGCAACCCTGTAGTTTTTTTTTTCTCCCTGAAATGAGCTCATCCAATAAGACTTGACGGGGGAATCTTGGTTTTCATTCTTGCTGCATATCCTGACCATCGAAAATGGTGTTCAATGATCAGTGATTCGATGTTTTGAGAGTTGTCTTTTTCCAGTAATTCGGTGTTAATTACATTGTAATTTCATTTGATGTTAAAGAGAGAAAGAAACGTTTGCCGGTGAATCCGTTGTAATATTTGTAACTTATGGTAAGGATATAACGGGTGCAACAGCAAAATTGCCAATTATTAGATTAAGCTTTGAAGCATTGTATCTTAGAAATGGTTAAAGATATCTTACTGGAATTCTACGAGGTTTTTATAACACTATTGGACTATACTCGGGAAAATACTAATGTATTTAGCTTTAAGGTGAAATGATAATCTCCCTTCCTGTTTTGACATACATATCCAGTTTTCCTCTCTACTCTTTCCTCTTTTTAAAATTTATTCACCGTTTTCTTGATGTTTCTTGAATGGACTTTGAAGATGGAAGCCAGAGTATGAGTGTTGGTACCATTACTGAAGGCCTGAATGACCTTTTCCTCTCACTATTGATCAGTTGGGAAGACATAATGTGGCTGACACAAAACGATTTTAACCTGTTCCATTTCTAGCTGAATAACTCAAATGGTTTTTCAGTGATTCTTACGACATATGGTATCACGCTGGCTAAGCGGTAGTTTATTATTTTTTTTTTATATATTAAACATTTTCTTGGGTGGATAATTATACCATGATGTCACACGATTTGGACAATTTTGCTGTTGCACACGATAGAGTCCAGGTTTTGCAACAGTATATCAAATATGAAATGACAACAGCATTATAGACCATAATTTTTGTTAAGTTCAGACACGTTTGATTAACTTTCAAATGCCCCATGTGCAGCTGCAGTTCTGTGTTCCACATCCTTTTCTGAGGTGCAGTTGTTTGATATAAGGTTACCTAGCCATGGAAAATGTTCTATATCTTGTCTTATCACAGTTGGTAATATCAAAATCTGGTAATATGGTATTTTGTACTGGCGTTGCATGGGCCTTGGTTTTCTTGATGTTTGCTGTAAGGTCAAAAAAATATGGTAGGCCATAGCATAAATGTTCGCAAAATGTTGGAGGTTTTTTTTTTATATATATAACAGTGGACAGCGTTGTCATCAGCATATATGCTGATATAAGCAACAAAAAAACACCATTAGCTTCTTTTACTATATATGCTTTCCAACTCTAAACACAAGTCATTCAAATTCTTCGTGCGATAGCTCGAAGCGAAACCCATTAATATCTCACTTTTATCATTTACAGGAATAATGTTTAAACCCAACTAATAACTCCCCATCGCTTCTAAAAAAAAAAAAAAACTTCAGAAAAATATGATGCTTATAATTCTCAAATTCTTTAGGAGATTGCACTTCAAATGAAAATTGCATTAAATTAATTTAAACCATTGACGCGAAGAAACGTAAAAAAAGTTACAAGACTCTAAGATTTTTTTTTTTTAAAAAAAGACTGACAACCACTTATTTACAAATAGCAACACCCATCAAATTAATTATATTGCCTAAAATACACCGCATTTACCGGCAGGATGCGTGAAACATTTACTAATTTCTGTTCAAAATCCACCTTCGCATCACAGTCAACAAAAATAAAACTATTAATATAACACAAATGTTGATAGTAAAATAATTATATGAAACTCACAACAGATTTGATTGATTGATGTGGGTTTTTTATGAATTATCAACCTTTTTCAGGTTATTGTTGTGGTAAACCCTCTTACAGTATAATGAACTCTTCCTCCTCTCATAAATAAAAACTGCGAGAGTCGGACGGCAGCGCAGTGTGTGAAATGAGTAGTAGACGCAGTGCTATTGTACTTATTACTAACACTGTTGTTGTGTATATATCTTCAATATACTTTTTCAACCTATCGTTCTCCGTGTCTTTCTTTTTGGTCCCTAAACAGGCTACAACAGTTATTTAAAACAATAATATATATTTATATTATAAGAATGTTTGGACATAATAATGTTTTACTGATACAACACTTGCTAATTAACCCAATGCTGGGGGAAGTAGAGGTGGATTCATACATTTCCTAATGGCATAAGTGGACATCTAGAACTCGACTAAAATTGGAACTCGGCTGTCCGATGTCTCATCCAAGCCGTTATCCATGACACGACGCGGACATATAAGCTTACAGCACCTGGTATTCCCCAGCGGTCACCCACCCCAGTACTGACCAGGATGCTTAACTTCGGTGAGCAAGAATTGAAGTAAAACAATCGATGATACAAAATAAAACCTGCCATAAAGTAAAATCTACTAGAGTCGGCGTTATTTTAAACCTTTGCATTTAATATTTAATATACGTAGAAAACAACGTTACTACGTGTAAAAAAATCACATCCGTAGCATGTAACTGCACGTTTTTTTTAGGATGACATCACTTCCAATGTAGGTTTATATTTAATTAATTTAAAAAGTAGAGTTCCAAGAAGACATTACTGGCAACTATTCCGTTCTTGTACATAAAACATAGCGGAACCGTACCAGGAATTTATTGGGAAATAATGGTCAGAACTAAATCTTGCAATGATAAAGGTGAAAAATATAACTGAAGGACACTGGAAACAAAGGAAATACGCACACAAAAAATCCTTTACAAATAGTAAATAAGCGAACAGCACAACACTTTCTAAATATATCAGGGAAAGTAAACACAAAAAACAAATCACTCTAAAAGTATCATGGAAAATAAGGAAAACAGCATCAGCCTACCACAATCAATCCAAAAACTGTTGACTCTGCCTGAAGAAAAAAAATACTATAATTACCTTCCCCGACGAAAAAAAGTAGTAAATAAACGATCAGAATATATAGGCACGATAATAATTTTTTATTACATTACTTAAAAATCGAAAACTAAAACTGACAAGGGCAAAAGAAAATAAATAATTCAAATACAATAGTGCAATCAGGCGGCCTGACGATTGCGCCTAGCATGAAAAAGCCTGTCGCCTCCGAGGAGTGTTGACTTCAATGTCCACTTTATATATATATATATATATATATATATATATATAATGCGCATGTTTCATTGAAGGTATCTGAGAGAGAAAATCTTAATAATGGTATAAGGTATTTTATGAATATTATGAAATGCCAATTTAAACCAATGACGCGAAGAAACGTAAAAAATAAGAAATTTTTTTTTAAAAAAATGACTGACAACCACTTTTTTTACAAATGGCAACACCCATCAAATCTCTACAAACAACGATTACAGTAGCATATCAATTTAATTGTCCAATACAAGAATGCATCTCCTTTGTCAAATTGATAATCGACAATGGTAATACGACGATAATTATCACCCCAGGACTGACAAATCAATTTAATAATTTGAGTGCCATAGTAAATCACTCTGGCACTAACATAAAATTGACTGATCCATTAGGGAAAAAATAATATTGATAACTCCATCCTTAAAATTTTTCGAAGACTTCTTAAATTATGTAGGTTCGTTATATAAAACATTTGAAGCAAATCTTAACCCTTATCTAATTAAGAACGATAGATACGCGAACCTACAGAAGGATGCGGAAAATACCAAAGACTATATATATATATATATATATATATATATATATATATATATATATATATATATATAGATATATATATGAGGCGCGGTGGATTAATACATAATGGCTTCGATTGAGGAATCGGAGAGCCGAGTTCATTCACTTACGTGCTAATACTTGTGAATCCTCTTCTTCTCCCTCCAGCTATGGGTAAATAGCAGGACAGACTGGGTTCTATAGCCTTGAATGGCAACTGATCTAGGAGAAGGACAACTCTGAATTCAAAAACCTGAGGAGGGTCGTTTGGAGACCTTGTGGCACGTAGTGCACCAGGTCTCTGTATTCGGCCCTTCAAAAAGTGTGGATGGTCCTGCACGAAACCTTCACCACTATAATCAAATCTCATGTGCAGTTGTCGGGCAGTCGGTTTCCTAGAACTGCTCTCCTTGACCCTCATACGTCGAATTCGACGGGAGAGTCGAGGTATATATATATATATATATATATATATATATATATATATATATATATATATATATATTTGAGTGTGTCTGCGAATGTGAGCGTGTGTGATTTACTTTCAAACGAGCTGTTGTAGACACAAGCTTTAAGCTTTATATATTAGTTGGATAAATATCTGGAGAAAAGAATGCAAACGGATAGGAGAAAAGCACCATGGATAATGTATAAAGTAAATGGAGTAATTTAAAATAAATAAAGAAAAGAAATAACATGGAAATTTTTGAGATGGAAAAAACAAAGTTAAATAATTACGATAGATGACATCAAGTGCCAAAGGAAACGGAAGGGCAGCATGAAGTAGTTCAATTTCTGCTATTTCATAATAGAAAAGGAAGCTGCTGTAATAAATCTGACATTTCTCGAGGCTTGCGTGTGTCTCAATGTACCCTTCGTTGATTTCCACCGGAACAGTTCCGTCGATTTTCTCTAACAGCCCACCGGCAAACATTGGCGTTCTTTCGTCTACACACTCAAGAAGTACGTACAATAAGTGCATCTTTGTCGTCGTAAGTAGGAACAGGCATCAATATTGGCTGGATATTTAACATTGCCACACACTTACAATAGAATTGTTTTCACTGCTACGAAAACGTTACAAAAATAATATTGATAGTCTGTATAGATCTTTTTTGCACAGAATTTAAAATATAACTTAAACCCTTTTGGAACCAACTGCATTTCTTAGATATATCTATTTATAATTATAAGATATAGGAAATATTTTATATATTAGGCTCAAAGTTTATCTGTATGCCGCTGAATATTTTAAAGAAGTAATAGATTTTTTTTTACTAACTTGAAATATTTATATCAAGGTAAAGATTATATTAACGGATACTCTTATTTGAGTAGACGCCCCGGTTATTTATTAAACTGTATATTTATTTATTTTTGTCTACATGAATGAATATTCGAGAAATCTTATTAAATAAAAAAGGCGCTCTACGGCAGGATTCGAACCTGCGCCCCAGACTTAGACAAAGGGAAACCGTCGTTTTTACGTTTAGACGCTAAGCAAATATAATAATTTCCAAAAATCTATGACGAGAAGGATTTCGCTTAATGGTACTGTTGGGAACATTGCGAAATTGGCAAAGCTTCTTCGTGGCCGAGTCTGTTAGGACATGTCGGATCTAATCTAATCTTGCATATAATAATGTCTATAATGGGAAACATCTCAACGAGAGAATGTTTATTTCTTTGATATATCACATATTATCTAATGACTTACACGAAGTGATGCAATATTAATCCCCTTTAATGAAAATAAGAAAAATAGTGGAAATAAAATCGAATAATCTAATGTTTAAACGAATCTATCGACAGAAAAATACCATGGTTACATTCACTAAGGAAGTCAATGTATTGTTGAGGACATAGCTTAATTGGTATGATATAGGTCAGTCGTAGGTAAAGCGTGGCCCGTGGGCCACATGTGACCCGTGGGCCACATGTGACCCGTTTCGCTTTCTGAATGGCAGGCCTAATTCCATGAAGAAAATAAGGTTTATTAAAATGTTGTTTATTTGTTTCGTCCTCACTTGTTCATTCACATTTTCTCGTGCATAACCACATACATAAACAATGATTAAGCACAACGTTTCTTGAATTTTCTAACTTTTCGTTGAAGGTAACGTTTTCATCATTTTAAACGATTGGTGATTTTCACTAAGGAATACCATGTGTATAAATGTCACTTGCTTTAGAAGCAGGATGTTCATAATATTTTTTTTTTTCTGGAGAAGAAACACAATTTTTCTCTAGAGAAGAAATGTATTTTTAAATTTAAAAAAAAATCGGGTAGATAATATGAAGCTTTTGACCCCAATATATTTAAACAAACTTCCCTCGCCTCAAGATTTGGTGCGAAGGTGCCATCACAGAGTTGGGAATCTGGCAGGAGGTGTGGTTGAGGGGGGGCGATGGAGCAGTGTGGCCGTGAAAAATCTCCAGGATTCGATGGTCTTCCATACGAAGTGTTCTTGAGGCAGTCGGCCGTTCTTGTTCCTTTGCTGGCTGTCCTCTTTAGTCTGATTGGCTTAAACCAGATTTTTGTTGTGAAGGGAAGGACTATTCATAACAACTCTCATATAGTACGCTTGATCATCAGTCAAGTCGACGGTGAAGCCTCACTGACCAAAGCCTTCTATAGGGTGGGGGGCATTGATTTCTAGAGGATGTCCTTTTTGCGGCCGGCTTCGGGCCGTACTTTTGCACCTGGATCCGACTCCTCTGTGCGATTTCCAGTGCGCTGCTCGAAGTGAAAAGAGTACGATTGAAGCCTTTCTTATTGTCTCGCTCCATTCGTCAAAGTTGCCCGTTCTAGCGTTTGCTGTACTTTCTTTCTTTGGAACCATTTCCTTCGAAAGTTAAGACGAATCCGGTCCTACGCGGAATTTCTCTAACTGGTGCTACCACCTCAGCCAGGTGTTCTACCTATGCTGACGAGGTATTGGTTCTTGTGTCGAGCAGAGCAGAGATTGACGAAATCAGCAAAGAAATCAAATGTTACGAGACGGTGACAGGAGCCAAGATCAACCGCGATAAGTCTGTTGGTTTGCGATTGGGTGCGTGGAATAGAGTTTCTCTTCCCGGACCTCTCCTCAGGGCAGTCGGGCCAGTCAACACATTCGGCGTCTGTTTCGGTCCTGATCTCTAGTTAGAAATCAATTGGTCGGAGATACAAGAGAAGGCCGTGGTCGCAGTTAGTCTGTGGTCCCGGGGGACTCTTTCCTTAAAAGAAAGGGCGAAAATGTGTGCCTCGCGCATTTACCCAGTTCTCCTTTCTCGTCTCTCCGTGCTTCCGTCAACCACACTAATGATGGATCCGTGGCCGAGTGGTTATAACGTTCGCAATTTGACCATGAGCCCCGGGTTCGAATCTGACCATGGTCGATTTGTCAGTATGGCGACTTCCTGATGTTATCGGTCGATCCTAGCGTGTGGCACCTTTGAAAAACACCTGAAAGCCATACTGCAGGTTGACCCAAGCCTTGTGAGTGAAATTCGGCAGACGGAACCCTTCGGGGCCGTCGATAGCTGTGCTAACACAAAAGTCACACGTCATCGTGGCCGAGGGATTGAGCGTACTGGCTTTGTTCAAATTGTTGATCACGCTAGATAACACGCTCTTTCCCAGAAACTGTAACTAAGGTCTACTCAGCATAGTTGCAGGTGGAATCTATGGGCGTTGAATAAACACAAATTCTCCTGAGCAAGCGCCTGCAATATGGATACCTGTCTACTAGGTCTAGCCGACCTAGTAGATAGATATCCTCGAATACGAGTTGCCAGCTATACTACTACTACCACACTAATGACATTGGTAAGGTCTTGTTCTTCTTGTGGGAAAGCAAGGCCGCTAAGGTATACGGGAGATTTGTTACCTCCCCCTTCTTAAGGCGGTCTGGGTATGCATAACGTTGAGATTCATCAACATATGCTTCGCATTCCAAATCGAATGTATAGCGTTTCGGATAAGGAGGGTGCCTTATGGGTGAAAGACGCCCGTGAGAACTTCCCATCCCTGAGAAGTGTTCACTCGTGCGCGAAGGAAGCCCGCCGTTTATCCCGAGCCGAGTGTTCTTCTATCGCGAATGTTGTATTGCTGTGAAACACGTCTTATAGTTGTCGGATGGTCTCTCCAACGTCCAGGCGTTGTCTAGAAGGGCATTATATTATGTGTTAGTTAGGGGGATCCGTACGAGATGATCTGATTGAAGAGAACGGTCTTACGAAGCATAGGATAGCTCAATATGGGCTTGGGCGCCCGGATTGAAATCCTTCAATAACGAAGAGCCATCACTCACTTGGCTGGTGATTCATAGGGTCCTGTGGGTCGGCAAAAAACTTTTTTCGGCGGGTTTGAAGAAATCCCCAAACTGCATTTGCTGTGATCGGGGGTTGAAACACTGGGAGACGCCTTCTTTTATTTCAGGATCGTAGTGCCGTTGTGCAAGTTTGTTGAATGCATCATGGTTCACATGCTTCACGGAAAGGTCTTTGTCTTTAAGGTCAGTTCTGTCTGGAGTAATGTGGTACAGCTGTTGACGAAGGGTGAACACTATGTATTCTTTTACGTGCTAGGGGTTATGATCAACCACTTGATCAGGACTAGTTTGGAGGCGAGAAGCTCACTTATTCCCAACTGATCTTGTAATTTAAGCAACAGCTTAAAGTCAAGATTAGGACGGAAAGTGGTTGCTCCCTCCATCAGAATTTGACAAAAGGTGGATAAGTCATACGCGTTTGTATAGAGCAAAAGGGGCTGACTTGGAGTGGTACTTTGATGCTGGTCATGCTTCGGGATATTGTTCGCTCTGCTTTAAACATTAGCTAACCCTACCGAGATTTAGGTCAGTTTAAGGTTCCGTTTTATCTTTAGTTTCTTCGTTCAAGTTAACTTAGCTCGGGAATGTATGCTCATTGGCCACTTTTGTTTCTGTCCCTATTTTCTTTAGTTTAATTCCTCTTACCCATATCGTTTAGGTGAGCAGAGACTTCAGTTCTCTGGTGGATACGGGGTGCCTTTCGTTTCGGGTGTAATTTTTGTATCTGTTGCTGTCTTAATGAGAGTGTGCTTGAGTAAGTACTTGGAATGAATTAATGTTTTATATTATTAGAATCCCGCATGGATTTCGTCTTGTTAACTGACGTTCCTATCACATTTAATATGCCACATATGGAGACTAGTTAGGATTTTCATAGAGACAATGAGGTATTATGGTGAATGTAGTAAGAAAGGTAAGAATGTGTTGTTTTCTTGTAAATTGTAAATATTGCGGTATGTTTCGGTCAGTGTTTGCGGTTAAGTTTAAAATTAAGACAGATGAAGACCGTCCTTTTTCCCATTCCCACATTTTAGCCTTGTGCAACATTTTTTTCTATATTTTAAACATAGATAAGACTTTCCTCTATGGTATCTACACTTTAAGAATGCAAGCGTCGTACTAGTTTTGCGGCAAGGTCTCATCCTTTTAAAATTGGAATTGTTTGATGCAACCGTTTAGTTCTATGATAACAGTTTCTTCTCTCGCACTTCTTTCTTGTGGAACTCTTTTCTAGTTTTCTGGTTTTCTGTTAGTATCTCAATAAATGTAAATGCAATGTCTGTCGGCATCTTCTGTCTCTTTGAATCTATTTTTTTATATTCTTGTTTTTCTTTCACACTCTGTAACCTTTTGTATGCTAATCGCTTCTATCGCTTTCCTTAGGGGGAAATGTTGGCCCCATTTTTTTTTATATTGTTAAACAGTGAAATTAATAGCTACCAACCTAAATTGAGAAGTCTTACTAAATCTGCCTCCAACAGTGATCAAACCTGCATTACTTTTTTTTTTTTTTTTTACTGGTCCCGTGACTGAACTGGTAGAAGACACGCTTCGGATAAATAACTGGTTAATGGATTTAAGCTCAGTAGAAAAATTGGCAACAAGATCCTATCATTTTACAACTGAAATGGCTTGATGTAACCGTTCCATGCTAATAGTTTCTTCTATTGATCTTCTTGCTTTCAGAACTCTCTTGCAACTTCTAGGTTCACAGTCAAATTTGATCTTCAAAAATGTAAATAAAATTTTAATCGTCATCTTCTGTATTCTTGATTCTTTTTTTTTTCCTTATATTCACTAACACTCAGTAGCCCCCTGAGTCTTAGTAATTTTGGTGCTTCGCTTGTGGTGAAATAATTAATGAAAAGAATCAGGATTATAGATTATTTGAGACTTTATACCAAGTAGACAAGAATGAGCACGTTCGATATATTCTCTTTGTTTTTAATCAAGGTCTTTCCGCTGCCTGAATTTGGAGCAACTCGTACTGCACAAAATAAAGTTCTTGATAGATTAACGGTAAGTGCCATCACTGCTTTTATTCCAGTTCCAGATCATAGTTTCAATTTTGGAAATTTTATCTTTATATATTGTTACAACACTTGGGAGAGAATTTTTTTGGTGTTGTTAGATTAGATTAGACATCCTTTTTGAGATGGAATACCAAGTAGGCAGGAATAACCATATTCGGCATCTTCTCTTTGATTTTAATCCAGGTCACAAAGCTGCCAAACCGAAACATTAGTGCTCTGTACGGAAAGGAATTCATTACCGATACAATGGCTTAGAAATAATTTTCCTCGTTTCAATGAGAAGATCAATCTCACAGACTCTCCGGCGTTCTGGCCGGCCTGGTCAGGTTGATGAGAACGAACTACACGCGATGATTAAAGAAGAACCGTGCCATACCACCAGGGAATTGGTTCAGAAGATGACAAGCTCTCATATTACAGTCGATCGTCATTATCACTCAATGGGTAAAGTCCAGATCTACCAAACCGTCAATGGTAAACTGTATTTTTTAACAATGACCAATCTAAATGAGACAATTCTGTTGAAAAGTCCAGACTGGAAATTCAGTGTGATTATTCAATATGACAATGCTTGCCACCACGTTGCTAACAAGAGAAAAAATGCAATTAAAAAACACAGCCAGGAACGTCTGCACACCCACCACATTCTCTTGATTTAGCACGTTCATGTAGCCACCGTTTTAGTCGCTTTTGGTGTTTCGTTCGTGTCATGTAATGCTTATTTTATCATTTTCTTTCATTTATGATGTATAACCATTTCCTTCCGGGTTTCAACCAGAGATCTAACGTCAGAAAAAGCATAATGACATTTTCCACTGAGCATTTTTGAAAAAAAACCTAAGGTCTCACACATTCTACATAGACAAAGCCGTTCGTAAGGTGCGAGCTGTTCTTCTCAGTACAACATTTTTGTATTTCTTTAAAAAAAAAAACTATCAAGATGCAAGGATCTTGAAGTGGAAATCTGAAAAATGTGACACATGAGGACATTAATAATTCCAGTTGTAGATGGAGCACTCGGATTGATTGGAAAAGGTTCCGATAGACTCATTGAAACGATTCGTGGTAGCCCATGCCTTTAAGAAATACAAAACATTATATTGCCGAGTTCAGCTCACACATTACGGAGAGCCTTATCTATGTAAAGGGTGTGTGTGATCTTTGTTTTGTTTCTTTTACACAAAAATGATCTGTTGTAAATGTTATGAAGCCATTTCTGTCCTTATATCTCTGATTGGGATCAGTACGGAAATGTGTATGTAACAGAATTCAAAGGGAATAATAATATTAATAATAATAATAATAATAATAATAATAATAATAATGGTTTGAAATAAGGTAAAATATAAGTTTATAAATCGATCACAATGTTTTGATGTCATGTGGCAAGAGTTCGAGCCTCACGTCTGCCAACAATGAAAATTCACATATTCCGGTGAGTGTTAATATCCCGATGGCTTACGCCTGAAAACAATTTGCAACTGAAGTTAGTCAATTTAATCGAAAATTACAAAAAGAATACATCGGTACTAGGATACAAAGATTTCAGCTTTAATGAAGCTTAACGAGATAGATAGATAGATAGATAGATAGATAGATATAGATAGATAGATAGATAGATAATAAAATTGCCGCTAGATAGATAAGCAGATATATAATGAATGGCTGCGTGATAGATAGATAGATAGATAGATAGATAGATAGATAGATAGATAGATAGATAAAGCACAGACTACATACTACCCAGGGAGATAATATATAGATAATAATTAGGCAGATAATGAAATGGCTGCGTGATTGATAGATAGATAGATAGATAGATAGATAGATAGATAATAAAATGACTGTTAGATGGATAGGCAGATAGATAAAGAAATGGCTGCGTGATATATAGATAGATCGATCGATAGATAGATAGATAGATAAGCACAGACTACAACCCAGACAGATAGATAGATAGATAGATAGATAGATAGATAGATAACATACAACCCAGAGAGATATATAGATATATAGGTAATCAAATGGGCGCTAGATAGTCAGATAGATAATGAAATGGCTGCATGATAGATAGATAGATAGATAGATAGATAGATAGATAGATAATAAACTGGCCGCTAGATAGATAGGTAGATAGATAATGAAATGGATGCATGATAGATAGATAGATAGATAGATAGATAATAAACTGGCCGCTAGATAGATAGGTAGATAGATAATAAAATGGCTGCATGATAGATAGATATATACATAGATATATAGATAGATAGATAATAAACTGGCCGCTAGATATATAGGTAGATAGATAATGAAATGGCTGTATGATAGATAGATAGATAGATAGATAGATAGATAGATAGATAGATAATGAAGTGTTTGATTGATAGAGATATAATGAAATCGATTATTGATATATAGATAATGAAATGGTTGATATATAGGTAGATAAATGATGAAATGATAGATAGATAGATAGATAGATAGATAGATAGATAGATAGATAGATAAGGAAACAGTGATGCATAGATAATGAGATCGTTGATAGGTATATGATATATGATATGGCATGATATGAAATTAAACTTTCTGTATATTAAAGTTTCATGCAGACCTAATGCTGTGGAAAACAACGCTTACAACTTTATTACAAAGTAAAAAGTAAGAATAAAATAAATCCCTGTTAATTGCTGAATCATCGATCAAAACATGAGACAAACGAATCGTTATTGTCGTATTGTTATTTTGTTTCTTATACACACGAGCTTATATTCTATGATCATTTCATTATATTTGCTTTTTTATTGATCCTTCAAAAACGGATACAACGACACTGAGACGCTAATGGATTAATGGTTGTTTATTGGTGTTTTAATTACAGTTATGTTTTCTACCTTTGCTTATGATGTATTTGTTTTGTTTTAAGTATTTAGTGATCAATATTGATGCCCAGAGAATGCATTATATGGATTCGCTTCCATTTATTGTATATTCATTTACATTTATTAATATGATTAATCCGTTTCCTATTATATTGTAGTTATTCAAATTTTTTGAAATCTTTTGATATGATACACACCGTCAGCTAAACAGATGTAGGCATTTGACGTCTACTTGTGCAAAATATATATGGAAAGAAAACGTACTTAAAGTTCACTGCAGTTCGCGAATAAAGATTTATGTAACCATAAATATGATACAATCCTCACGCGATAAAACGTGATAATTACTTATTAATCAGAATGGGTATTACATTACTTTTTTTTACCGCTTGAGATTTGCGCGTAACATACGAAGATATACTATTAAGGAGAAAGGATAATGAACGAACAAGTATTAAGTAGACAGAGGGTAACGATTGGAATTGCATTTTTACCGCTTCAGATTTGCGCGTAACATTAACCGCCTTCACAAAAAGGCGATTATGTCCCTTTGGAGGAGATGAAGTCATGTGGGTCACGTTGAGTGCTTACTGACGTCATTGCATAGTGATGAAAGTGGCAGTCAATCAGTCTTACTTTCAAGTGTCAAACCGGGCAGTTGTTTTTTTTGTTTTTTTCAGCAGTGGCCCAGGCCGGATGGAGGCTAAATCGGCCGCACTTCTGCCAGCTTCCACGAGGTGCAGCTTAGAAGAATCTGGTGCCGTTTTCCTCTGGGAAGACATCCTCACCACATATAGAAAATATGTCTGGCTTGAAGTCATCATGTTAGGAAAAATACAGGAGCCGCCATTTCCCATTTGTTTATTTGTCCTCGCTAGTGACTTAGCAGATTAATCCGGCCCGCTGGAATCTGGAATCCTAAATATTTTTTTCTCCAGAAACACAGAAGTATCTCCAGCAGCTACGATTCTTATTACCAATATTTCAATAGAGGTTAAAGCAATTAACATAAAATCTGTTTTAATAGCCCAACCAACCTATCTCTAATATTTTTTCATACTCAGTTACCTCCAATGCATCATCATAGTGTATAACGGCCATTATAACCTAGCCTTCCTTCCAGAATGACCTGCCGTAAATTTCATAGTAGAATTACCAACAATACATTTTATAATAAAATAAACAAGAATGCATTTTGCTAGTAAAATGACCGACAATGTTTAGGAAAAATAACAACCAATACAACGCTGAAAAATTATCAAAATATATTTTATAATAAAATTACCAGCAATATATTATTAAATTACCAACAGTACATTTTATCATCTAGAAACTATATATCTAAAAACTTACCTTTGCCCTGGAATTATAAAATTATGTACAAAATATCTGTAGCTGAAACCAAAAAATTACATACCAAAAATTTCGATTTCGATATTAAATAACCCATAGAGTTTGACACTAAAAATCAGCCAACCCAAAGGATATGCGTAATTCAAAATATCTATAGTTGAAGGCATAAAGTTGCGTACCATATATTTAGATTTCAGCAAAATAGTCGCTCAAAATATCTGTGTATTTATGGAACCCCACTAGAAAAATATAGAAAAATTAAGTAGTTTTAAGTAATATTACTAAATTCTCAATTCTGTGACAACATCGGCGCAAACAGAAATTGACTCATTTTTGTGCAAAAAGTAGGCTCCAATTTTAATTTCCACGTTCGCATTTATAAACCAATCAGCGACCTTATTTCAAACACTCTTACAGCTTTGAAAACGGCTCTAATTATCAGATGATCACAAGCTGCATTATATGAAATTTGAAAGATCACTCCAAGAAATTAATTATCAATATTTTTCGCTCTGAAAAATAGATAATTAAAATTTAACTTATTAACCAATAAAGTTCCGACTTTAGTAATTCTGACTTTTAGCTTCCCCGAGTTTATAAATATCGTTGTGTGAATTCAGAAAGCTTTCGGCATACAGTTTTTCGGTAATCTATTGAGCAAAGTTGTCGCTTTGGGCAAACTTATATTTTTCCTATAATTAATTACTGACCATATCATTTTATATCGAGTAACTTTTTACAATAACGTCACGATTTTTAAGTAAATTAAGCAACACGTATAATCGTACGAACGAAGTTATGTCTACAAAATTTTACTAGTCGTAATAACACAGTTCTCAGTTGATGACTGCTGGAAAATTACACGCATTAATAAAACAATGTAAATACTTGATTCTTTCGTCAAATAGGCACATTCTGTTTTTTTTCTCTGATGCTAACGCAGTTATTTATTTTTATTGTAAAGCCAAAATATTTCTCTGGGACTTCGTTGTGTGAGAATTTTTGTAATTCGTTTCTTTCAACAGAATAAATGCTGAATAATAAAAATTATTTCAAATTGTAGAGCTGTGTTTGAAGATTATTTCTTTCTTAGATTTGCACACGCTTTTACCGCTACATATTTCTCAGATCTCGAATTAAAATTAGGATTTAAATACTTAAATATTTTTACTAAACATGAACATTAAACTTACGTTCTAATATAATAGGGTCTAAATTTATAGCCAGTAAATAATTATAAAACTTGACATTTTACTTATTTACATTTTATATTACCTACGATGAAAATAGTAGCTCAGTTCAAGCATATTAAATGTTAAAGACCCATATGTTACCCGCGAGGCGCAGTTTGGCCACTTCGGGAATAGATGGTCAGAGCCAGCATATGTACTCGCAATCTTTACTATTTTTGATATGCGCATTTCTAAGGATTACGCTGTATTCTTGGTTTTGTTTATGGTATAATTATCCTTGTTTCACGCATAAAAAAAAAACAAATTTGACATTTTTTTCCATGTCACCAGGTTTAGGATATGCGTGGGTTTTGTAATTAATAATGTCTTTACTCTCTAAGTGGGGATTAAATATCAGAACAGTCTGGGGTGATTAACCCTTGATTAACAAAGAGCCTAGGAGAAAGACACCTCCGAATTCCAAACTGTTCGGACATGGGAATATTAACTTCAACACTTCAACTCAAGTTAGGCAATAAAGCTATTAAAATGCAAAATTTACTTAGCGGTATGTTGCGTTCACTTAGAAGCACATATCGTTTCGAAAGGCATGAGTCTATCTCTTCTCTGCCTTTGTGCTGTTTAAATAACAAAAGAGGCTGTACTGATTCATTATAGTTAGCAACCAGCCTATGAGAAGGAAAACTCTGAATACAAAACCGGTTGAGCATGGGACTATCAATTTCATCAAATGAAAAAAAATCTACTTGTTACGGTAACCCTGTTGTTCATGATGACGGTCGTCTTCGAGTATAGAATCCAGAGGTTAGCAGTGAATATTTCGAAGACAGTAGGAAAGCGTTGTTCAGGTTAGCAGTGGATATTTTGCTAAAAGTAGCAGAGCATAGTTCGTCTTTCTGTTTCTCTTCGCCTGACAAACTGGAACTGGACATTCGGGTAGAGTAGACAAAATGGCCGCCTTTATACACGACGGATTGAATGTTCTACGTCTTCTGATTGGTTAACCTTCTGTTGGTGGACTATAAAGTGATCAAGTCATTTGGGCTAACTCACTAGTACATAATGTATCCAAAAATTCTAACAAACCCTAGTAATGACGTTTTTTTTTGTTGCTTCAGAGTAGTGGCCTTTTACAAATCTGTGTCGTCTACGGGACTTAACCGAATGATGTCTTTTGAAACGAATGTTATGATACAGATATTTTGTAGATCATGTATATTAATGAACTTATTATAAACAGATAGAGTTTTGTGTTTTTTGTTATCATTACATCCAAAGGAAGGCAAATAAGTCTACTAAGACGCATGGATTTACTGGTTGTTAGAAAACATACGAAGATATACTATTAAGGAGAAAGGATAATGAACGAACAAGTATTAAGTAGACAGAGGGTAACGATTGGAATTGCATTTAAACTTATAAAGATCAAATTTCACTGGAAAACAAGACGCTGAAAAAGTGTTCCACATGCGAGAAGTGCGACAGAAGACACTGTTAGCATTTCAACAGTAAAATGATGAGATCTTGCTGCCAATTTAGTACTAAGCTTAAATTCATAATGCGTAGCGAACATAGAGGAAAGTTCCTCATAGCAATTACCGTGAAACTATTTATAGAAAGAGCACAAGAAAATTACGTTATAAAATAAACAATTTTAACCGTGACTAATGATTTTTGTTTCATTATTTTAGTTTTATTCAAAACATTTTAAGCACACTTTTTTTTAGATGCAATGCATTTGGAGCATTTTTGTTTAAAAATGTTTTTATTTTTGTTTAAAAATGTTTTTATTTTTGTTTACCGTGTCTTTAAAACCTATCCCAACCATGTCTTTAAAAACTGTCTCAAATAGGTTCATCTATCGTCCGGTTCACACTCCTCCCCGTTCTTTTACACAGGAGTGGAGTTTTATCCCTTTGTTCCTGTTTAGGATTAGGTTTCCAGTTTTTTTAAAGTCTACTTCGAATCTCTACTTCTAAAATTTCCGCCTAAATTATTTACTATTTAGATACGTTTTTCCCTCAATAAGAGTAGATATCTTCACGTCTCGCCCAGTTCAATCTCTTCCCCGGTTTTTGAACAGGAGTAGGTATTTAACCCTTGTTTACTGATTAGGATTATATTTCCGGTTTCTGCCAAAGTCTTTGATTTCCCTATTCTCTTCCAGTATCCCCTTTGCGTCTTAGTGAATTTATTGCTTTACATGCGGGCAAATTAATTAAGTAAAAGTTTGCATTTCTTTTACGACATATCACCCTCAATTTGGTTATTTAATGGCGACAACATTTTTAGGATAGATTCCTATGAATAGAATATGTATTCTTTGGTTTACTTTGGTTTGGTTCATTTTGTTTTACGGCATATCACTCTTAATGGGTTATTTAATCCTTTTTAGGATAGATTCGCAAGAATAGAACATGTGTTTTTTGGTTTAAATTGGTTTGATTTATTTCGTTTTACGGCATATCAACTTCGATGGGTTATTTAATGCCGACAACATTTTTTATTGCAGATAATATTTTGTTTTGTCAAAAATCTGTTTTGGGTTATATTTTCCTTCAAAATTGTACTGCTGATCACAATTTTTTCAAAAATGTATTGTTGGTAATAGTTAACTATTTGCCCATAGCTGGGACCCTAACAGGTGCTATCACCTTGTGTCAGGGTGGACCTGGAAAAACCAGCAATTAAGAGGTGTTTCCACGTTCCCCAAAACCTCCTGATCCGAGGCCTTGCTGCTGGACGTAGTTTATTGTCTTACCCAGGACGAAACTTTAGAATCCTTACATATGCTATGATAAAATCCATCAGAGAACAAAACGCGTCGGGTAAGGTAAGTTTTCTTTATGTCTTCTATATAATAAAAGCGAATGTCAGTGTGTCACACGCTTTCAACTTTACCTCTAGAGACCGTAACCCAACATAGCATGCCATTTAGGAAACGGGCCGACGCCGTGAGGAAATTAAAAACATTCCTGAACGGATCTATGGCCCACAATCTTGAAATATTGGATTCTCAAAATTTAATTACTGCGATTGTTTTCGGCGATTATTTTACTTGATTTTTTTGAAAAAGAATATTTTTTCCGATGACAATTTTTATAAATTGAAAATAAATTTAGGAATAATCGAAATTAATTGCGGAATCCAGTGAAAATATGAAAGTGTCTTTAAATTAAGGGGTGACCAAAGAAATATCGTTGAATTTTTAAAAGGTAAGCTTAAATATTAATGCAATAGTTAAATGAGGCAATCAATTTTGAGATCTTCTGTAGTTTATTGTTACATATCGCATCTACTTCTCCTTATCTGCTGGGATGAATGCCCATTCAAGAACCCTCCACAGTAGCTAGCTTCATTGTCATCCGATAGGTCGGCTTTTAAGCTAGTTATTCACATATTTGAAATTTCACATACGCCCATATATATATATATATATATATATATATATATATATATATATATATATATATAGAGAGAGAGAGAGAGAGAGAGAGAGAGAGAGAGGAGTGAGTGTGCCCTCCAAAAAATGTAAACAAACTTCAGGAAAGGAAAAACTTGTCTTTCGTAGTATATCAAATTGCGATAACACAATTTACTGTAGTATTTTCTCGACAGATGGCATTACTCTTATGGCTGTAGCATCAATAAGTTCTAATGGATGTTGTGTATCGCAGAAAACTGAGTATATTGGCGGGCCTTAGACAAGAAACTAAAAATGCACTGAATAAATGTTGTTCAAGCCGTAACAATAAATGTCTTGAAGCTAAAGATCACCATTTCTAGAATCTCTTATGATTGTAGAGTCCACAGGTAACTTGTATTAATTTCGTGATGTCTGAATAAATTTAGTATTAAAATATCTGCACAAGTTTTTCTTTTCCAGAAGTGATTATACATTATACATAAATACACACACACACACATATATATATATATATATATATATATATATATATATATATATATATATATATATATATATATATATACACACACACTCTCTCTCGTCGAATTCGACGTATGAGGGTCAAGCAGATCAGTTCCTAGGAAACCGACAGCCCGACAACAGCACAAAAGATTTGATTATAGTGGTGAAGGTTTCGTGCAGCACCATCCACACTTTTTGAAGGGCCGAATACAGAGACCTGGTGCACTACGTGCCACAAGGTCCCAAAACGACTCTCCACAGGTTTTGAATTCAGAGTTGTCATTCTCCTAGACCAGGTGCCATCCAAGGCTATAGAACCCAGTTTGTCCTGCTATATATATATATATATATATATATATATATATATATATATATATATATATATATATATATATATATATATATATATATATATATATATATATATATATATATATATATATATATATATATATATATATATATATATATATAACCAACCAGCCTATATATATATATATATATATATATATATATATATATATATATATATATATATATATATATATATATATAGGCTGGTTGTTAACGAAATCTAAGTAACCCAGTGTATCCTGTTCTTCAACCCATGTGACAATAAGAGATGGATTCATACTTTTCTTGAGAGTACTTGTGCGTAACTCAACATAACCAACACGACCCTGAAATTGATATATATATATATATATATATATATATATATATATATATATATGTGTGTGTGTGTGTGTGTGTGTGTGTGTGTGTGTGTGTGTGTGTGTGAAAATACATAGAAAATAGGAAAGAACTCGTTAGGTAAATAATCCAAAGTTCTTTAGTATTTTTTGTTATTATTTGTGAAAAAAAAACAGTGCTCGATACAAAAGTAGAGCCTAAATATAATTATTTATTTAAAAATATGATTCCATCGCTACATAAGTGTTCTCGTGTTTCAAAACAACATCCGAAAACTTCAATATAATTATTAAAATTAAATTGAATTAAAGTACCGAGCTCTGTTCCATCTTCAAGCGAAGATTTTTTGGGAACAACTAATCCTCGAAATTTACGCGTTTTTATAAGCATATTCATTATTAAAATTACTATGGTAACGGCTAGAACAATTATTTAATATATATATATATATATATTAGCAGTTTTTTCCCGTTGGCTATGTCTTCGCAAATTTAGATGTATTCACTGCGTGAAATCTTTCAAACAAAGAATTTAAATGAACATTTCACTCATGAACTGGTTGTGAACATGAAGGAAAATATTTGTATTTATTCAGATAGATAAACATTAGTATTTTAGCCGTAATTATACAAATGAAACATGTTGAAAATGAATAGCATTTAGCAGGTGTTAAAAGAAATAATATACATCTATTTGATGAATGAAAAACAATGGTGAACAACTGAAATCAAAATGATGTTTCTTAAATAAGTCTTACTGTAATGAGGCAGGATAAACTACATTTTTTATTTTTTATCTGAAGCAAGTATAAATAAATTTCTTCCATTTCCAAATCTAGAACTGGCAACATATAACTGACCATGAGGAAAGCAGGTGAAGTCCTGTAACTTTCATTGATTGACCTTGTGTTTTATTAATAGTCACTACAAAACTTACTCTAACAGGTAATTGCAATCGTTTAAAATCGAAAGTCATATGTATTAGAATCAATGGAATTCTTGGAATCAGTAAAGTCTCTCCTTTCCCTTGACCGGTTATACTAAGAACTTCCAATAAGTGAAGTAACATTTTATTCACTATAAGTCATGAACCATTGACAAACTTTGGAGAATCAAGATTTATTAGCAGTATTAATGGTATTCCTTGTTTTAATACCGACTTGAGTGATGGCATTCCTGGGAGATCCAAAGAACTCAAAAATTCAATAGGGAAGTCAAATGCTTCATCTGGATCCACAGTTGTATCATTGGATATGTATGTCCTTTCTTCTGTTGGGATATCTTGTAGAATCTTCTGATCGATGATCTGTACTGCTTCATTTTTGGGAGCCAAAATTGCTCTCTCGCACAACCAATCTGTATTCTTGAAGTTATCTGCTATATTGGGGTATACTTTAAAAATTAATACCTCAATGTACTGGACCAGAGTGCTGAAACCTTCAGGGAAGCTGATTTGTCTATCATGACCATGTGAAAATTCTTCATTTCCAATTTTCAAAAGGAGGTCACTAAATTCATTTACTGCCCCAGTTCCGTTGTGTTCCACTCTCATATTAGTGGTCAAAAAGCGTCTTTCAATATGACCCCCCAGATAAGAACTTTTCACGCAGGCATGAAGTTCATCTGCAGCGGTTCCTCATTTGACAAAAAACTCTGTTTGTATGAAAACTACAGATAGCAGAATTGTTACTCGTCCTATGTGTCTATCATTATGTTTGATATCTTTCAATGTTCTGCTTAAAGACTCGATTGCACCCTTGTGAGCTATAGTACCCTCTATGAAGTAAATCGCCTGAAGTAGCTTGGCTAGGTTTGTACAATTTATGTTATTGGATTGTCATTATATACCAAGTCTAATTATAGTTTAAATGTCTGGCGAGCAGTTATTCCGTCAGTAAACAAAGTAGCCGCTATTCCAGATGATTCTACAGCTAAAGTCAATGTTCTTTGATCCCTAACTGAAGCTAAAAAAGATTAGTTAGGAACGTTTTCCCATTACCTCCAGAAGCATCCAAAAAATATTCTCCAGCAGAATTGTTGATCCTTAACATAATCTCATTGTAGATGACTCTGGTTATTTTTAAGAAGAGGTATATTAGTCTTTATTTGATGGATCAGCACTTCATTGCTATATCGAGTCTCTCTCATGATTTCTCTACTTAAGGGATCATAATCTCTGTTTGGTTTGGGAAGTCCAAAATGGGAAATTTCTTTTTGTGTCACATTTAGCACCTTATTACAGTGCAATATTCACAATCCTCGGGTTCATTTGTATGGTTAATCCTGAATGAACCAGTTTCATATAATGAAGAATGCCCTCACTCTTACTTCTTGGTGCTTCACCCACAGATACAACGGATTTGAAATTTAACAGGTAGCAATCATACAGCAAATAGCTCCCTTATTTAATTTGATGATTGATATGAAACTGCCTCTTGTAAAGTGTGGTCCTAATACTCATCTCCTTCTGCAAGGCCAAGTTGAATGCATGCATGTTTGTATGTCTCAAGAATATTTCCATCGGTTGTTTTCAAATTTTGAAATGTTTTTGTACTCCTGACATCATAAAGAAGAAGTCAAAAAAAGAAGCATTCAGAATCTTTTTGATGTACTGTATAAATACATATATGTATATCATTACATTTAATAGCAGGTACAGTTGGATGAAATTCTCCTTGATTTCTTCTGTGAAATTTTCCAGATATGAATGTGTAACAATTAAACACTCCAGGATAGAGAACTGTTTCGGCAAATGTTATTAGGGTATTTTTTGTTGGAGTTTCAATCAATTCCTGAGCATTGTCTACAGTAAGATACGGACGCTGTCCATTTTCAAGATGAATACACAAGTGCTGAACTGATGGGTGCCTATTGGGAATTCTCCGGGCAGCCTCATTGCTAGAAATGTATCTTCCTCACTGAAAGTTTTCTACTTCATTGTGGTTGTCAATGGCAATCATAGCTTGGTCACTTCGCTTAGTTATGTACTCGCACACACAATTTATGGACGCAACACTGTTACAAATTTCCACATTAATGTGAGCATTGAATGTTTTACAGAGAAGTGGACTCTAGGGAACATCCCACTTGTTTCCTACCAGTATATTTTCTTCATTTCTTTCAAGGTCGAAGCTAAATCTTCCATCTTTAATCTTTCTTTTTTCTGTATCCATTTTTGAATCTGTTGAGAAGTCCTCCCCTTTTTACACAAATGGACTCACCCAGTATATACATATACTACTGCTACGTGAAGACCCGAGAGACGAGAGCAACAGAGGGTGAAGGTAACAGACAGACGGAACGAACGTAGCGAGCAAGAGTCACCGTGAGCGAGCAGGTAGACTCAGTAAGAAGTCATACAGCGATACTTCAATACCAAAGACTGTATAGATATTTTGCTACTAACCCGTATTCCTGGAACTACTAACCTGAATTTACCAGTTTGTATTATGACGTTAATACATTATTTTCCTATATTCATTCTTGGCATATGTTATTTATTGATACCTGATTTCATCCCGGAATCCACAACAGAATCATTGACATATTTTCTTGAAAATCTTATCGTACATCTGTTTACAACCATACAGGGACAATTGTAACTCAAATAAGAACTCGGTCCATGACTTTTTACTATTTCAAAATTCCCTAGATCTTCATTAGGATTTGGCAGTTCTGCATTGATTATAGAATCTATTTGATTTGGATTGATCTTCTCCCTTAACCAGAAAAGTAAATGTGCATGTGACAGTCCCATCTTTTGCCACCCAATTGAATACACGCGACATTTTACAGGTCCAATATTTTTCTTTATAGATGAGATCCATCAGTTTGTTGATCTTTAGCTTAAAATCCTAGCAACAATCCCATGCCTGTCTGATGCAGATTGTCGAGGAAGAAGATTTTCTAAAATCTCAGGCCAATTCGGATTTGTAGTAAATGTAACAAACAAATCTGGTTTGCCAAAATGTCTGACATAAGTCAATCAATCTTGAACTGTTTCATGCATGTACCTTGGTCCACCTGTGAATGATGAAGTCCGGCATTGAGAGCATTATCATCATTCTGAATTGCATTATTTAGGTGGACATATTACTCTCCTCTTAGTTTCTTTTGATTCATTTTGATAAAAAGTAACCTTTCTGATTCACGTTTTGCATACATATCCACCAAAAACTGATTGAATAGTTGCTTGCATCTGAAGAGATAATTATAGCTGTTTGCTTTATCATAATTGTGTATGCATAAAAGTCCATGATATATTTTTCGTTCATGCTTAATCCAGTGTTCTGAGGAGAAAATTGGATCCATTTGTTCCTTGCCAAAAGATGAGTGGATATTGTAAGGCATCATAAGCTGTGTGACTTTCTGCAACTTTTTTTGAAGACGTCCATCTTCATCTGGAGAACGATATCCCTTCTGTCACATTGTTGGCCAACCATTAGGATAGCTACCCCATTGGTACATGGTATATTGAACCTCCTCTTTTGCTTACCGGCTCTAATCACATGTCTGAAATCTTCCGGTATGGCTCTTTACATAGCTGATTTGAAGTCCCTAACATAAGGAGTGCGCCCATGCAAAAACTCTTGAAGAATCAATATCATGTCAAACTTCAGTTTATCAGACAGATTTCTTCTGGTCTGTGGTTGTGCTTGGTAGTCTTCTATGAAGTAGATTTGAAGAATTTGGTGTGGCTCATTAGATAATGGTAGAAGGGAACCAATCCTGTAATGAACCAGACCCTCAAATCCTGGAAGTATCACATCTTTTGCTCCAAATGAGGTCATAGCAAAGCAATTATTATAAGCTCGAACGTACTGAAGAAAATCTCTTTATTCTCGAGAAATCCCATTCAGGAGAGAGATGAATGGCTCAGGAGATATTGGAGATTCTGCTAATTGAAACTTTCCTTTCTTACAAAACATATTATCAGATTCATCTTTGAATCTTATGGCATTGCAGTAATGGCACTGGGTATCTATAAGTCTAAGGGACACCTTTTGATGATTTGCATAATCAGTATTTCAATTGTATTGGAATGCAGCTTTGTGGAAGTTAACAAAAGGTATATATACTGGCATATCTTGTTGAATTCAAACCAACCCTGTTACTGTCTTGTAATAGAGTTTCAGCGGCTCGTGATGCTCTCATCCGGGTATCATGAAGGGATTTTCTTTTGGGGGCCTGCTGAACACATTCATCACTGAGGATTAACAGAAATAAAGATTTCAATCGTTTTCACCAGTGGAGAACATAAACAGGAAAAGTAATTATCAGTAGTACAATTCTTTCGTGTTGTATATAATATTTTGTTTAACAAACATTATCTGCATAATGTAGTTGCAAACATGAAAAATGAATAAAAACAAATTGCAGATAGTTTTGTTTCATATGGAAGATATACGAAAAGTATATATAAATTAAAAATAAATTTATTTATAATTTTCGTTTAAAAAGGTCGAAAAATTTTGATATGTCCAAAATTGCGAGTATATTGATAAAAAAGTAAGCATTACTTTGATATCGTAAAGTATTGCAGTAATTATTTAAAACTTTTTGATATTTTAATTTAGTTAGATTTGCTACCAAAAAAACCTACAGCTATTTGTCAAAAAGAAGAAAAAGGAAATAAAGAAATGAATGTTCTCTTTTTACAACAGAGATTTGAGAATACTTTGGTGGACTTAGAATATTTTAAGTCAATGTTGTCATTTGAATTAAAACACTTTCACAATATTTTCACAGATATAATAATAGGAAACACACTCCAAATAACAACAACATTTTCGTTTGAAGTAAATCCAGTAGAAATTAATATCAAGAAGAAAAAATAGATATTAGACATTTAACTGGTAATTGTGAATGGATTTTAATTAAAATCAAAAGAAGAGGACACTCATTTAATAGATGTTAATCAATTTATGCAAATTAGTCATTAGCTTATTTGGGTTAAGTCTTTAAAAAAAAATTAAAAAGGAAGCATTTTTATATTTTCTATCGGAGGAGGGATACGTTTGTATATAAAATATTCTTTTCTTTTTTTTCTTTATCTACTTACTCACAAAAGTACACTGATGTAGAATATAGTTTGTCGAATTCCCACACTGTAACTTTTTATTTAAAAAGCTGCTAATGGATGCTAGATATATAAAATATATAAAATGTTTACCTTAGAAAAATAACTTGGTAATTTTTCTAAGAAAAATTAGTTGTTTTTCTCTATTTAAGATATTTTGAAGAGGGTTTCGACGTTCAATGAAGATGACTCTAAAGACAGAGCAAATTAATTGGTCGGTTGGGAGGGCAGGCTTGTTATATTTAAGGAAAGTTGTAGAACTAGATGTCAACTTGTTGAATGTCAAGTAAAATGAAAATGTCAAACAGTTTTCTGCACTATATAAGAAAATATTCCGAAACATAACTATTTTTGAAGTGAAAATCAAAACAATCCTCGAATAAAAGAACAGCAACGAAAAGCAGATAATTGATGAAATATAAGTTTTGAAAGCAATATGCAGATTAGTTAAACCTGAAAAATGATATTGCCTAGAAGTAGATAATATACAAATTATTATAATGTCGAGTTGGGACCTTTCAATACCAGAATTAAAGCGAGAATTGATCTCCAATTTCGCATTTATATATATATATATATATATTCATCCACAGACAGAAAGTTTCGCTGCATCACAGCTCATCGGTTGACTCTAGCTAAGATCGAAATAGCTAAGATCGAAACGCGACTGAATTGACATCAGTCGCGGGATTCTACCACTAAGCCGTTGGTCATGGCAGGGAGGAAGGTGAATTTAAGAGTATTTATTTCTAGATAAACACACAGGGACTGGGAGAACTCGATTCGATTTACCGAAGAGTCTTGCATTATTACCAGTAATAGTAACTGTTTACAAACCTACACATCCTCCCCAAAGAGCTGAACCGAAATAAATTTTTTCAGGAACAAATATATTGTCATCTACAGACAGACTGTTTCCCTGTATCACAGCTCATAAGTGTGGCTAGACGTCCGGTTGCCTCTAGCTAGGATCGAAACCCGACTGAATTGGCATCAGTCGGGGTATATATATATATATATATATATATATATATATATATATATATATATATATAAACTCTACGTGTCATTTTATTTTTCACATGTGTATTTTCCACATTTTAATACTACTATTTCCTGCTCTGATTCATTTCCGACCATTAGCCTTTTACACAGGCATACGCACACACACACACACACACACATATATATATATATATAATTTATTTTAGGATATTACCCCAAAACATGTCAAAATTGCTACACAATTGCAATCGTGTTTCGATGGTTATGCATCAATGCATCTCATTAGGCGATTGTAAATTACTAGCGAATGAACGATTTATTTACATTTAAAAGTAAAATACCTCTTTTTACGAAAAAAAAGAAAATAAAGGAGGTATAATGTTTGTGGGCTTTATTGTGATCATATATATATATATATATATATATAGGCGGGTAACATAATTTGAGGAATAAGAAGCTAACAAAACTGGCAATGAGATTGATGTTATTTATTATATATTATCATTTTGACAAAATTGAAGCAAGAAGAGAAAGTTCTTAAATCGGAATTTTCAGACACACCTGTGTCCTTTTTCAAGAAGACGAGGAATAAACAAAGAATTGGTACTCACCTATTAAAGGATAAACGAGAATTTGGGTTTACTGACTGAATATATCTTCCACAAGAAGCCCTCTAACCAACAGCAGGATTCTTTAATTATTAATATTTATAAAAAAAATATACACCTATATTAAAATAGACGGATCTAAAAATATATGAAAAAATATTAATTTTTATTTAAAGTTGGGATAAACGGAATCCTTCGACATTTGCTTTGTTTCTCCGATAATCCGTTTTATTTAAAGATTTCTGTATAATTTTGATTTTACACTAACCCTATTTTTAGATTTTACAATAAAATCGAAAAATACAAATAAAATAATGGATTTATTTTTAATAATTGTCTTTAGATTTGCCGTTGTTATCATTCCTCAAATTTTTCGATCCAAAAATGGTTGAACAGGTACAAATAGTCATAGATAAAGGATCGAATGTAATGTAAACTGGTGACCTGTATTTTCGTTAATCTTAAGCTGCGTCATATAAGATTAAAAAAGGCAAATAAAGAAATCAAGAAGGACTGAAAAATAATGGAAAAATAATTATGCACGAAAAATAATGGATAGGTGATAAAATGAAATGAGAATGTATGAAATGCAGACGGAAATTCGAAATTCGAAATACTAAAAAAATGAAAGAAAAGAGTAATGAAAAGAAAGATAGAAACAAACAAATAAAACAACAAACAAATAAAAAAATGACCGAGAAGAAAGTAGAGTAATGAAAACAAAAAAGATTGAAAGAAAGAAAGAAAGAAAGAAAGAAAGAAAGAAAGAACGCAGGAATAAATAATGAAAAAGTAAGTATATAAAAGAAAGAAATAAAGAATGAATGAATGAATATATGAATGAACAAAAAATGAAAAACTAATAAAAAGAAAGAAATAGAGAAAAAAGAAAGAAAAAAGAAAGAACTAACGAAAGACGAAGAAGAAAGAGGAGTAATGAAAGAAAGAAAAGAAATATAAAGAAAAATGAATGAATGAAAAACTAAGTACATGGAAGAAACAAATACAGAAAGAAAAAATACACGACGAAAGAAAACAATAATGAAAAAAGAAACAAACAAAAAATAAGAAAAGAAAAAACGATTCGGAAGAAAGAAGAGGAATAAAATGAAGAAAAGAAAAAAGAAATGAAAAGAAAGAGAGAATGAACGAATGCATGGATGAAATGTGTGAAGTACGTGTATTCTTAATTATTGACGACAACACATTAAAAGAAAAAATGAAAAATAACGTGTGTCCATTGATTATAATGCCAATCGAAATGGCAATAATTTTTAACAAACGTGTAGAGTTGAAGTAGCATTTAGAAGAAACTGTAATCCCAATCTGTTATGATGTCGATTTAGGGTTAGTAGAGACAAACGCCAAATAACACGTAACAATAAAAAGAAAGGGTAATGAAAGAAAGAAAAGATAAAGAAAGACAAATTGAATGCATAAATAAATGAATGAAAAATGAAAAGTAAGTACGCAAAATCAAGCCATAAAGAAAGAGAGAAAGAATGAAAAAAGAAAGAAAGGCGGGAATAAAGAGATGTACGGAAAGAAAGAAAAGAAAAGAAAGAGAAAGAGAAAACGCATGAATGCATGACTGAAGGAAAAATGTAAGACATAAGCACGTAGAGGAAATAAATAGGGACAGAAAGAAAGAAAAAAACGAGAAGCCTGAAAACAATAATGAAACGAATGAATGAAAAACTCAGAAAACTTTAAAAAAAAAAAATCGCGGCAAAAAAGAAAATACAAAAAAAGAAATCAAAGGAAACAGAAATTTAAAATGAAAGAAAAGATAAAAAGTAAATATGAATAAAAAAAAATGAGGGAAAGATATAAATGATTAAAAACACGGAAGGGCAAGAAATAAAGGTGAAACAAAATGAAAAAAAAGAAAGACAGCCAGAAGAATAAAGAAAAGAGAAAAAAAAATGAAAGAATGATAAAAAAAAAAAAACACGAACGAAGGAAAATGGAGAATAAAAGAAATAATGAAAAAGGGAGAAAATAAAATGAAATAAAGACGAAAATAAAATATTTGTATTAAGTACGGGCGGGAAAGATGAATTAGAAAGAAAAGAATAAAGCAAGAAAACCTAAAATTAATAATAAAAGAAGAAAAATAAAAGCAGAACGTAAAGGATGAAAGCAAAGAATGAAACGTAATGAAAGAAATAGCAAATGGAATCACATAGTAACATCCTAGTAAAAATGCAGAATACAAAGAAATTCTTCTGAATTTCCGTTCTCTAGCCTTTATATTTTTTAATAAGAGAAAAAAAAACGTTAACCATTATTAGCTATTTCAGTTCCTGCTCAATTTCCGGTCTCTCTCTTTTTATTATTTATTTATTTATTTTTTTTTTTTGTAACAGAGAAATTATATATTAAATTAGCGATAGAAAGTAGAGAAGAAATTTACAGATGGCTCAGGGGAAAGCCAGTTTTGAAGAAGAAGAAAAAAAATAAATCGGCGTGCACTCGAGATAATTCATTAAAACAGACGACTAGAACAAATCTCAAGGGGGGACAAAAAGTAAAATTTGAATTAAGTGGGCAAACGTATGATTTTGAAAGAAAAACTATGCTTGATAAAGGTTTCTTTGACGATTTCTTTTTTTACACGTGCATATTACGTTTGGCGTACAGACGTATTCTTCATCTGTGTGAAGATCAATGGCACAATGAAGTGTTCATTCTACAAATTCTTTTACCCGAGACACTCATAAAAATTTAATCATTTTCAAAGAACAATATTCCGCATTTATTGTATTTGTGCCGATATTGCCTTGTACAAGCACACACACATACACACATATATATATATATATATATATATATATATATATATATATATGTGTGTGTGTGTGTGTGTGTGTGTGTGTGTGTGTGCGCGCGTGCGTTTGTGTGTGTAATTGTGTATTTGGACAGCATTTTATACTAGTTTCATTGAAGACAAGTGACAAGGTAACGTGATTAAGCTTTTTATTATTTTTTTCTACCATTCATAAAAGTATTTTCTCTTCTTGACATGAACTTTCGATAAACTATCCCAAATAAGAGTAGACAGTTTATAGTCAATTTCACTAATCCCTCCGGTCCTTTGAACAGGAGTAGAGGTTTATCCCTTGTTTCCTGTTTAGGATTGTGTTGTGTGGGAAACCTACCACCCCTATTGAAGATGAACTTATCTGCGTCTGTGAACAAAGACTTTAAATAGTGGCATGTCAGTTGACATGGGGGGGGGGACAGATAGACAGAGAAGTTCTTAGCTGAGCTAGTTATTGACTACTCAGGCGATTTCTGTACATTTTTACCAACCTATTAAAACCCTTTTTATTGTTACGTGTTATTTGGCGTTTGTCTCTACTAACCCAAAATCAACATCATAACAGATAGATAGATAGATAGATAGATAGATAGATAGATAGATAGATAGATAGATAGTGTTGTGTCGGAAACCTACCACCCCTATTGAAGATGAACTTGTCTGCGTCTGTGAACAAAGACTTTAAATAGTGGCATGTCAGTTGACATGGGGGGAAGACAGATGGACAGGGAAGTTCTTAGCTGAGCTAGCTATTGACTACTCAGGCGATTTCTGTACCTTTTTACCAACCTATTAAAACCCTTTTTATTGTAACGTTTTATTTGTCGTTTGTCTCTACTAACCCTAAATCAACATCATAACAGATTGGGATTACAGTTTCTTCTAAATGCTACTTCAACTCTACACGTTTGTTAAAAATTATTGCCATTTCGATTGGCATTATAATCAATGGACACACGTTATTTTTCATTTTTTACTTTTAATGTGTTGTCGTCAATAATTAAGAATACAGATTATAATACACAGAATCCTGAAACGTTTAATTTTAATAATTTATATATATATATATATATATATATATATATAACTCGACTGGTGCAGTTGAAATGCCCCGAAACGAAGTTCCATCTTCGTAGTGAGTAAACTGTTTTTGTCGATATGATAAAATTATAATAAATAATGATGGCTCTACTGTCGGCATCGAGCGCTTTTTGAATTAACGTTAGAATTTATATATTACTATCGTTTTCATTGCATTGAGTATATATATATATATATATATATATATATATATATATATATATATATATATATATATATATATATATATATATATAAAATCAAATTATTTTAATACATAAATAAATTATATCTATAACGTATAAGAAGAAATATATTTAGATAATTGTCGGACTTAATCCATTTTATAATATTTTGTCATTGTTTTAATCCAAAATATTTAATGTCATAATTTTTAATTTTAATTTTAAATTTAATTTTAATTTTATTTTTTTTAATTTTAATAATGTTTTAATCCAAAATATATTAAAATAATTGACGGACTTAATCCATTTTATAATATTTTGTCATTGTTTACGTTAAGATACATTTCGTGCGCAAATATGATCGAGCTAGGAAAATATTTGAAGTTGTATTTTTATAAACAGTAATTCGGACTTTGCTAACAAAAGGCTTCTTTGTTGCTGAATGTTTAACAGCACGTCACATCAGATGATGAGATACTGGTTCGATTCCTGTCGGAGAAGCAGATATTTTTTACGAATTTAAGCCGGTAAATGTAATTAATGCTGTTTAATAAAACAAACAGAAAAATTCACTTAAATAAATTATATCCATAAAACTAACGTATAAACAAAAAATAGTTTAAATCATATATCTAGATTTAATAGGCCAGTTATTGAAATTGGAGAAATAAAAAAACAACAAACTGATAGCAATACTGACAACAACATTGATTGTATTTATTATATAGTAGTAAGCCTTTTGAGTAAATTGAAGTACGAAGAGAAAGATTTTAATGTCGGAGCTTTCGGACACGCCTGTGTCCTTTTTCAACGAGACGAGGAATAAACATAGAAGTGGAGCTCATTGTGGCGAGTAATGTTGCTGTTGATTTTTTTTTTTTTTTGCTCATGTGTTGTATTTGTGTAAGACGTTTGATTTTAGCCTAATAGTTTGTCAGGATTAGGGTTGTGGAGGGTTTGTAGAGGTCTCCCTGTGGAAACTAATCTTCACGGCTAGGACCCACCACGTCAATTACATAGTAGCGAACCACGTATATATCCGCCTGTATTCCATCAGCGAGAAGTAAGTGCTTCTACCCACGAACACCTACCCTATGAAACAGACTGCCAAAATTATATTTCCCTGGTCACTACAAACGTATCATGTTCAAGCCCAGAGTTAAACGTTATCTTCCCCCTCCATCCATATAAAATACCCCTTAACGTAAACTGTACTTCCAGTGGTCCTCGGGCCTTGTACATGGTGAACCTCACTGTAAAAGAAATATATATAAAATTATCCAGAACAGATACTGGCAGCAAACTTCCTGCATAAGGATAAAAAATGTATTCAGTAGACATACAAAAATGGAAAGTGGTGTACGACAAGTATGTGTCTTCTCACGGATCTTATTGAATGTATATAGTGGGAGAATTAGAAGTTCTACCAGGATTTATTATTGGCGGTCACAATCGTAACGACATAATATATGCAGCTGACACAGTGTTGGTAACAGACTCGGAAAGGAAACTACAAGATTTCCAACAGAAGGCAGCGAAGAACAGCGAAAAGAAATGTCTAAACATTAATTGAATGAAAACAGAATGCATGGTTGTTAGTAAAAGAAACAGCTCAAAATGCAACTTACAAATTGGAGATGTCAAAATCGAAGAAATATATCAATTGTAATATCTTGGAAGCAGATATTTTTACGAATTCAAGCCGGTAAATGTAATTAATGCTGTTTAATAAAACAAACAGAAAATTCACTTAAATAAATTATATCCATAAAACTAACGTATAAACAAAAAATAGTTTAAATCATATATCTAGATTTAATAGGCCGGTTATTGAAATTGGAGAAATAAAAAAACAACAAACTGATAGCAATACTGACAACAACATTGATTGTATTTATTATATAGTAGTAAGCCTTTTGAGTAAATTGAAGTACGAAGAGAAAGATTTTAATGTCGGAGCTTTCGGACACGTCATTAGTTAAAACTAACTAATGACGAAAAATGTGACCCGGAAATCTGAAAGCCCAGTGGGAAAGCCAAAGATGCCTTCCAAAATGTTATGGGACCTACCTTTATATACTAAATGGACTCGTCCTATTACTATATATACGGGGAGATTATTGGGCACGTCGGCGTGGTGTAATGGTTAGCAAGGTTGTCTTGCTAGATCAGTTATGACTGAAAAGTGAGTTCGATCCTCACTAGATGCCCCATACTTTCGGTCTTGTGCCACATCTAATCTACGCTTAGAAAATCAATATACGGGGAGATTATGCCTCTCAAGAAAGAAGTCTACAGTTGACCCGCAGTCTGACTCTGTGTACGTCTTCTGTGTACGACTTCTGTCGAAATCTCTGCTTTGGAAGAGAGGAACCTGGACGAAGCTTTGCCGAAGGGCAAGGTTTCGTCCGGGGAGGTAGACAGGCCCTTAACCCGTCTAGGCGGGTTCAAAGGGTATATTTTTGGCCGAGCCTACGGGCTCGGAGAAACCCACGTTAAACTCGGCCTTATGCCACATACATTCCTTGTGGTGGGGGACTGTTAAATATCGCTGTCTACAGTTGACCTGTTGCAGCTAAACAGTCAAACTCTCTAACTTCGGAGGGAGAGGAACCCGGACGAAGCACCGCCGAAGGGTAGAGTCTCGTTCGGGGAAGGTTGGCTGTCCCTGAACCCGTTTATGCGGTTTCAAAGAGGGATTATTTTTGGCCGAGCCTAGGGGCTCGGAGATCCCACGTTAAACCGGCCTTGTGCCACATGTAACCCTCGTGGGGGGTAACTAAATATCGCTGTCTACAGTTGACCCGCAGTCTCTGACTGTGTACGTCTTCTATGTACGACTTCTGTCGAACTCTTTGCTTTGGCAGAGAGGAACCCGGACGAAACTTTGCCCTTCGGCAAAACTTCGACCGGGGAGGTAGACAGGCCCTGAACCCGTCTAGACGGGTTCAAAGGGTATATATTTGACCGAACCTACGGGCTCGGAGAAACCCACATTAAACTCGGCCTTGTGCCACATATATTCCTCGTGGGGGGGACTGTTAAATATTGCTGTCTACAGTTGACCTGTTCTAGCTAAACAGTCGAACTCTCTGCTTTCGGGCTGAGAGGAACCCGACGAGAGCTCTGCCGAAGGGCAGAGTCTCCTTCGGGGAGGTCGACTGCCCCATAACCCGTTTATGCGGGTTCAAAGAGGGATTATTTTGGGCCGAGCCTACGGGCTCGGAGATCTCACGTTAAACCGGCCTTGTGTCACTACCCCGTGGGCGGCTAACTAAATATCGCTCTCTACGGTTGCCTAGTTGACAACTGTACTTTGCCGTCAGTCGGACATGCAACACTTTAGTATTCGTTCTTTTTGTTTAATAATATGTTTTCACTAAATTGCTGAGTTCTAGTTTTCTTTCGGACCTATTCTGGGTCCACAACACAAAAGACAAGCAGGATATTAAGAAAAAGAAAAGGATATAAGATTAGAGTATTCAACTGTTATATAATATACGTCCTCCGATATGTCAATAAATGCTGGACATATGAAGAAGACACTTGAATCAACAACAATATCGTCCTACAGAAACATCCTAACGATAACATGGACCTAACCTCTGAGAAACGACCAAGTTTTAGAGAAAATGGAAACAAAAAAGAAATACACACTTTACATTATTCGGACTATTGTCCTCATCTTTGTCGCCATATTTATCACAACATTTCGGCCGTTTCAGGTGGTTGAAATGTCGAACTGAACCCTTTATTTCGCTCACTGGGGTAGATTGTTCTAGATGTTGACATCCATCAAACATGGCACGTGGAACTAGAACAGTCTACCCCAGTGAGCGAAATAAAGGATTCAGTTCAAAATTCCAACCACCTGAAGAAGGCCGCAGCGTACAACGGCCGAAACGTTGTGATAAATATGGCGACAAAGATGAGGACAATAGTCCTAATAATGTAAATAATATACATAATACCTCATCTCAGAAATATAGACAGATACTGATGGATCGGATAATTATGGCGACAAAGATGAGAACAATAGTTCGAATAATGTAAATAGTGTACATAATACCACATCTCAGAAATATAGACAGACTCAAAAAAGAAATAGCTGAAATTTCTAGGACACATCATAAGAATAGAGGGCTTAGAATATTTGATATTCGCAGGAGAAACTGAAAGCACGAGGAACAGCGGGAAACAACGCATAGCATATATAACCAGTTTCTGTAAATGGATAACGATATCAATTTTGGGAGACATAACAGAAAGAGCTACAGGACATTGAGGAGAGGCACAACACATAAATGAAGCAAATTTCTGAAATCGTTTCTTAATCGTTTCTCATATCTTTTTCACCTATTCTCCCAGGCTGACAGTGTGTGCTCGCGCGCATATATACAAGAACCCGCACGCTTTCAAACATAAACATACAGGCCCACACGGGTATGTTTATGAAGTCGCTTGCTTTGGACGAGATATAAGAAAATTATTTCACATGTGCAGTGAGTAGCCATGGTCAAATGCCAAATAAGTAATAGAACTGTCCAACAAACAGAATTAACAATGTTGAAATAAGCAATAACAATAAAAAGAAAAGACCAGGGCAAAAATATAACATAAAGCAAGCAAACAATGTATGCAAGGCAAATTAATAGTAATAAGGCAAAGCAACAGTAACATGGCAAAAAGTTCACAGACTAAGAATTGGGGTTAGCATGTAAGTGCAAGTTCAGACAAGCAATAGCAGCGATCAGATTTCAACACAAGACAGACCGGGACTGAGTCAGAAGAAACCGTGAACGCTCGCGCGTGTGTTTGTGTTTCTGTGTGTGTGTGTGTTTCTGTGGGAGTAATCGACTTCACCCCATGCAAGGCAGTAAAGCCACTGAGACATAAAGGGTTAATATTAATTGAAGAGTGCGAAACAGAAACATTGCTAAGGAGCGATGACAGTGGAAGAGTAATCAAGAGAACTGTACCTATCGATTGACACTGCATTTAAATATTTGCAGATTAAAGTCGAGTCGAAAAGCATGGAAACGGAAGGGCGTTTAACAAGCGAGAGGTGCGAGAAAATAAACTGTTAGCATAACATTTACGTTTAGATCTATTCAACTCAACTGTAAATTGATGAGACCTCATCGCCAGTCTAGTACTGCGTTTAAATTCAAAGAGTCAAGACCCCTTTTGCGAGTTTTTACAGAAAAGGCACAGACAGTCAAAATTACAACGGTGGGAAAAGAGACTGAAGCCGAGACACCAGAACAAGGTCAAAAATATTGCTGATTCTTCTTTGTATTTTGTGAAGGAGCTCTAAAGAAATACCAGGATCAACGGACCATATGTGTCAGCAACATTCTAAGCATGGATATTCAAAGCATGGAAGAATGGTAGACTTCCTGATATGTAAGATATATTCTGCGGATAAAATTTGACTAGCAAGAACCAACGTCATTATATATATATATATATATATATATATATATATTAAGAAATGGACAAAGTCCGACAATTTATTTATTAAAGACATTTTTATGTTTAACGTTCTTTTTTATCGATACAAGTATTTAAGTAAATGCCTTGTTTATTATAAACAGTATTAAATAACATTTACCGGCCTGAATGTCCGAGAAATTTTCATGGAAAATATTCGTCCTTTGACAAGATTCGAACCTGCATCCTATATGTTATTTAATACTGTTTATTATAAACAGAACATTTACTTAAATACTTGTATCTATAAAAAAGAACGTTAAACATAAAATGTCTTTAATATATATATATATATATATATATATATATATATATATATATATATAATCATTTATTAGAAAATTATAACATAAGAATGTTACAAAATCACTACAAAACTAGGCATTTTGTTTCAACACTTCTGGTGTCTTATCAAGTGATGTTGTTGAATGTAGAATAAAAAAGGTTTTAAAAGGTTCAAACCAATCAGACACCCGCCGCTAGGGGAAATGCTGTTACATAAGCTGGAATGACCAATCAAAATACAAGTATACGAGAATTAAAAAAAAATTGACAACAAATTTTGGTTATAATAATTATTTAATTCTTTAATGTTAGGGTTAGACTAAAATATAATTCATTCTAACTAATAAATATTAAATTATACTATAAAATTCAAAATTACCAATTTTAAATTATCTTAAATTTAATATATATTAAGTTTAAAATTATAAAATTATTTAAAGAAGAAACTCAGGAAAAAATACATATGTGTTTTATACATATGTTTTTATTTATACATTTTTTTTATTTATTTACACACACACACACACATATATATATATATATATATGTGTGTGTGTGTGTGTGTGTGTGTGTGTGTGTGTGTTTGTATAGGGTACAGCAGAAATATCTCTCACATATACCTCCTAAAGTACCTCACGTATAATGGTAAGACATTAGTGGCAATCGGGTCTTCATCATGCTTCTGTCTTACCATTATATGGATGGCATTTCTAGGCGTTATGCAAGGGAGATCTTCTTACCACACTCTGTATAATTAGTTCGGTTTTACTAGCTACGATATAACGGAAATTAAGATTTCAGGGGTTATCTTTATTCTTTTCTTTTGTGTGTAAATCGATCATCTTGATGATTATATGCGTGTTATTGGTGTGGAGAAGTATTTTTTTCCAGCGCTCATCACCGTTGAGAAATTCCTGACAACTAAGAGCTGAGCCAAGTCTTACCAGTGAAATTAGACATATAGAACTGTTTGGAAGCCGTCAACGGCTATGCTAGCACGAAGATACTAGTCATCGTGACCGAGGTTCTTGGTGTACTGAACTTGTTCAAAGTGTTGAATAGACCAAATTATTCTCCCTCTTCTATAAACTGTAATGTTTGTTAAGAATACTTGCATTGCAAACAACAGCTGGGTCTTACAAGTACATTAGCCTGAGTAATGGAGACTGGTTAGCCGCTCTGACTTCTGACTTCAGTGGAGGTATCCCCTCACCCAATGATGCCGTGACGTCACCACACTGATTAGTCCTGTCTACCTCAATTTGCTATGTGGCCGTTGATCCTTCAAGAAAGTTTATTTGTCGCATGACAGGTCTTCTTTTTAATACTGCACTATCCAACATGCTTATTGTTGACTAGACCGTGCAGAAGGTAGAATTGGTTTACATAGTATCACTAGAATTCAAAAAGTTGTCTGGCGCAAGCAAGTCTTCTAGTTCTCTTATGATAATCTTTTTTATAGTTTGATTGATAGATTTGATTTTTGATAACAGAATGGTGTATTTATTACCATGCCGTATCGCAGATCTCGGGTAATTGTCCATTTTTAAGAAGAAGAAGAAGAAGAAGAAGAAGAAGAAGAAGAAGAAGAAGAAGAAGAAACTACTACTACTGCTACTACTACTGCTACTACTACTACTACCAATAATAATAATAATAATAGCCTCCTCGTTGTCATTACTCGTACCAAACAGGCTGATGTAGACAGACCCCTTACACATCAGCGGTTACATAGTGCAAATTAACCCGAGATTCAGATTCTGAAATAATTTACAAAAACAAGTGAGCATGTTGTGTCAGGTTAAACAGTGTTACCCTCCGCTGAATATAAAACTCGGATTGAGAGAGTGGGCCAATATCTGCACTGGAAAATATGCAATTTTTTTATGGGTAGGAAACTGTACGAAACTGGTATGAACATCACTCACACCCGCTTACAGAGATAGGACCTGTGACAATTTTATGGGACTTTACAATACACACAGACAGAACAATCAAATTTAATCGCCCAGACATCGTGATGAAAGACTCCAAGAACAGAATGTGCTTTCTCATTGACCTGGCAGTCCCTACAGATCGTAATGTACCTTTGAAGATCTTCAAAAAGCTATCAAAGGATCTTGAAGTGGAGAAGTCAAGAATATGGCACATGAAGACATTAATAACTTCAGTTATAGTTGGAGCACACGGTTTGTTTGGAAACGGTTACGATTCCTGGTTTCCCTTGTCTTAAAGGAATAAAAGAACTGTACTCACAATTACAGCTCACACATTACGAAGCGATTTATCTATGTTAAATGTGTGTGATTTTACGCTGCCTGTTTTGTTTTTTGTTGTTCTTTTTTTTTCATTTAAAACAAATGATCAGTAGAAATTTTATTGAAGCTCTCTTTCTCACCTTAGGTCTCTGGTTGAGACACAGAAGGAAATGTATATATAACAGAAATTTAGGGTAATAATAATAATAATAATAATAATAATAATAATAATAATAATTTAGTTGGTGCCATCAGACTGATTGAAAAAGATGGCAATAGATACATTTAAGGCATTCCTAGTAGCCCATGTCTTAAAGAAATACAAAAAACATTATACTCATAAATACAACTTACACATTACGATGATCTTTGTCTATATAAAATTAGTGTGTTTTTTTGTTTTCAATGGAAAATGACATGAAACATTATCTGACCTATGTCTCTGGTTGGGATACGGAAGGAAATTTGTATACAACAGGAATACAGGCAAATAATAATAAAAATAATGTAACTGGAGCGATTGTACTAATTGGAAAATGTTCCGATATACTCAATGAATGCATTGCTGGTATTCCATACTTTAAAGAAATACAAAAAATGTATTCACAAATACATCTAGCACATTCTTTGTCTATGTAAAATGTGTGTGATCTTAGTTTGTTTTCGATGGAAAAAATGTCATGAAACTGTACCTGACCTTAGGCCTCTTCTTGGGACATGGAGGACGTGTCTATGCAACAAAAATGCAAGGACATAATAATAATAATAATAATAATAATAATATTTTAGTTGGATACCTCGGTCTGATTGGAAAATGTTTCGATAGAATCATTGAAGACATTTCTGGTTGCCTATTCTTTAAAGAAATACAAAATAACAATCTACTCACAAATAAATTTCAAAAATTACGTAGAGTTCTGTCTATGTAAAATGTGGGTGATCATACTTTGTTTTCAATGGAAAATGTCATGAAGCCATATCTGACCGTAGGTGTCTGATTGGGACATGGAAGGAAATGTCTATACAACAGAAATCCTTTTAATTGATTTTTTGTTTTTTTCTAGCTAGGCAATCAATCTTGCAGGTAGAGAAAAAAAGAAGAAAGATGAGGAAGAAAATAATAATAATAATGATAATAATAATAATATTATTATTATTATTATTATTATTATTGGCATCTGATTCATTTTCATGTCTATTAACCCTAGGTCACACGTTGAGACATCCATTTTACTGACAGACATACACTCCAGTTTATCTTCTTAAAATTTATAGTTGGTTCTTTTTTCGTGCTTTTTGATTTTGATTTTCTCTAAACCAAACTGTGTTCATGCAAAGACATTATAAGAATATTGCTTGAATGTAGAATACCCGGGGGCAAGGCCTGGGGAATTTGACATTTTTGTACCTTTTTCTATATGCGTGTTTAGACACGTGCTAAAATAAAAAAAAAATCTCACGGTATCAAATATCATCAAAGTGGTATTATTTTTAACTATAAATCCGGAGAAAAACAACCAAATATAATCACACTGAAATCGATAGAAAAGTGGGTGGAAAGGTAGGTAATAATGCACCTTATGCTACCTGTGAATCCCGCTGTGATCATTTGAAATAGCTCGAAAAAAAACAAAAAAAAAAAAACAAACACGAACAATGAATGCTACTATTTTCCCGCCTTTTTCAAATTTTTATTTAGCTTTTTACCTGTTCGTGTCACGGAAGACGTGCAATGATTTTTTTTTTCTCCCTAAAATCATTTTCCTCTTTGTTTAGTTTTTTTCTTCATAACGAATTCGAAAACTTTATTTTTCTTCTTAATTTTTGAGAATAGAATTTTCCTTTTCAACAGTAAATATTGAAGTTTGAAGCTCGGAATTATCGCAAGTGACATTCATTTGTAAGCGGTTGTTAATCACTTTTTTAAGACAGGCGAACCGAGTTCGAATTACGGTTAAGGTGGTTTATTTGTGCTTTGAAAGAATGACTTTTCTCAATAATCTTGGCGATTGCATAAACCACCAATGATGTTTTATTTAATTGTTTAATAACCTGAGAAGAAGCTCGAAAATAGTTAGCGGTTGATATTACTTTAAATATTATTATTTGAGGAAGTTTCTAAATATACGCAGAATGAGTGAACTGATGACAACTTCATCTTTCTTTACTACAAACATCACCCATACAAGGAAAAAGAGCCATTTTTGAGTCCTAATTAGAGACCTAATATCAGAAATGTCATCATGACATTTTCCACTGGTGACTTTTGTAAAATAAATAAATAAAACATCTAATATCACACACGTTTTACATGGATTTAGGAACATTCTTCTAAAGGATATTGTTTTAAAGAACATTGGTCTAAGGATTTTTAATCTAAAAAAATATTGGTCTAAGGTTAACCTGTTTGAGGAAATTTGTATAAGGAATACTTGTCTAAGGATAATAGTCTATTGAATACTCGTCTAAAAACCATTGATCTATAATAATATCATTTCACAGGGCATCAGCTCAAGATGAAGATTATAACTGATAGAAAACGCTTGTATTTGACAGTCTTCAGCGAAAGGTGGGTCACTGAGGCGAGCTTGGTTCGTTTGAACGGGGCTAGCCTTGATTTTCTCTTTTAGGTCAACCTGCCTGACATCGGTGTGGTTTTCTGTAGAGGCCTCCCCTTGGTTAGGTTAGACAAACTTTGTGTGCCTAGTTAATGTGAGTAAGTGGTGTTCCTGGCTGCCATCTTTGGTTATGATCCAAGTCGAGATTCCCAACCTCCCCAGTTTGTTTTGGTCCCCTTTTTCATTTCGACTGGGTCAGCTTTTTCTATTTCCCATGCCCTTATATACTTTCTCCTTTCCCATTCCTTTGGCGAGAGAGCTTCTTGATTTTATCCAATGGGCAGAATACAGCGGCCTCTCTTTTTAAGGGTTGGACGGACACTACTAACATCAGTTATGTTTAGTTTACTTTGTGTTCATGTTTAATTTGTTTTAGGGTCCATTCCTCCCCTCTCTCATTCTTCATCATTAGATTTTTATAATAATTTATTATCATTAAATTTTTATAGCATGGGGCGCGTTTTGTAGGTTACCCTTGAGAGAATGCGGTATTATGGTGTATGGAGGATTGATTGGTGACGGACGTGTTTTTATGGTGGGTGTGGAAATTGTAATGTGTGAATGGGTCGTGAATCAGTTTAGCTAGGTATAAGATAGTTAGTGTTGACCAGCCTCAAACCCTCCACTTTTTGGTTTTTGTGCCCTAATTATGTATTTTCATATATAATAAATGATAATGTCATTTAATAAATTAACACTATATTGATGTACAAATTACTCGACTTTATTGATATTCTCTATATTACAGAATCATATTTAAGACACGTATATCAACTTTAATTACTGATGAGAGATATGGTTTATCATCCTGCTACCACTTTTATATCAATGTCAATTTTTGAATCATAGAGCATTGATATTTTTCACACTTCTCATTGGTCAGTTAATATTCAAATGATGTTCTCGCCTACGTCCGTACTACTCCTACGCGTTATTTAAAACCATTTTTCCGCCAAAAATCAGAAATGCTTTCTGAAGACGATCACGTGATTACATTGATTATAAATACCAGACACAAGTTCGTTCTTTCTCTCTTTCTGATGTCTCGCGCTTACTAAAATGTACCTGCTTAAGAACTCGCGTTTCGACCCTTTACGGGCGGACACTATGAAATCATCACATACATGCACATACCTGCGGAATATTCACACATACGAATTCACTCAAACACACTTAGATTCACTCTTTCAACTTCAAGTTACAGAATTCCTTCAACTCTCTCACAGTGAAACCAAAGAAAAGTCAACCAGACTTATCCCCGCCACGCTAAAGAAATTTAACTTGGATATTCTAGCTTTTTCCAATTCTTCGCTTTATTGCATTTATTTTCAGAAGTACACAAACTAAATTTCATTTAGTACGAAACAGAAACTTCTTGAAACATCAAGTAAAAATTTAAAGTTCCTTTATACCAAAGAAATTCTAACAGTATTCATATCACACAAAAATATTCAACTATTTCACAAAGAACAACTTTTCATTGTGACACCAGATAAAAAATTCTTTCTTTCAAAGAATGGTTTTCAAATAATTAAATTCATATTTAAGGGTAAACAACTCTTATTTTTGCATTGTAAATTTTGTACCAAAAACACTGTTTTAACGGAACATTATAAAGCATTTTAATTTGCTTAATTAACATTAGTGAACTTTGAAATTCAGCTTAGCTCAGCTGAATATTCTGAGCAGTTTCTTCTTGATAATTTGTATAATTCCTATATAAATATTGTTTTACATCATTGTCATCTTTTGTATTTTATACACACAGCCGACCTCATATGACTAAACAGTTTTCTGATTAATTTTAAATTTTATTTAATCTTCACCTCCTCATCAATGGCATGCATCCTTTGTATATTAATATTAACACATTGGATCATAATTCTAAAGAAAAAATAGTTCTTAAACGTGAATCCTTTAGGCCAGTGTTCCTTATATCAGTAGGCTTAGACCAATATTTCTTTGACAAGTTATCCTTAGACAAAATTCCCTAAAACGAATGTTCCTTAGACGAATGTTGTCACGTCCCGATTTCTTACATAGATAAAGCGCTTTTTTAATGTATGAGCTGTGCATGTGAATACGTTATTGTATTTCTTTAAGGTATAGTCTATAAAGGATCTCTTTAATCAATCTAATGGAACCATTTCCAATTAAACGGAGGACTACAACTACAACTGAAATCATTAATGTCTTCGTGTGCCATATTTTTGAGATATCCACATCAAGATCCTTGTATTTTGATAGTTTTTTTTTTTAAAGATGCATTACAATCTACGGGAACAGCAATGTGAATATGAAAGACGTTCTTTTCTTGTGTCTTTGATCATCATGGCTGGCGATTAGCTTTCATTATTGTAAAGTCCTATAAAGTTGTTACAGGTTCTATGTTTGTAACCGGGTTCGTGTAGTGTTCGTACTAGTTTCTGGCAGTTTCTTTCCCGTAAAAGTTGCAGACTTTTGGTGGAAATATTGTAAGGTCGAGTTTTATATACAGTGGATGGTAATACCGTGTAACCTGATGCAAGATATTTCATTGTTTCTGGATATTTATCACAGAATCTGCATTTCGGAGTAACGCAATTTTTAGGAATGCGTATTTGGTAATTTATAGTTAGCCACAAACCCTGTACAACAAAACTAAAATATTCAGTTTTAGATTTTAACCCTACACAACGTAACTACTGACAGTAGAGGGTTTGTTTTTTATTAGCTTGTTTGGCACGGGCAGAGTATTGTCCATGACGATGCTTATCTTGATATTGTTTCTGTTTTTGGCCAATTGCATTTTCTTTTTCTTTCTTTTTTTATATTCTTTGCTACTTCAATAAGGTATTATGGTTTATTTTCAGTTATTCACCCACTTGAAATTCCCTTTTGAATTTGTTGGCTTCCTTTAGTACCGAATAAAGCTCTTTGATGTTCTTTGTTCATCTAGATTTATGTAGTTAAAAAGTAGCTTTGAATCGTAGAGCAGTTCTGGTTGAACTAATTCTCTGCTTCCTTCGGAGCCAGACACATACAGACGATCAATATCAACCTTAGGATAAGGCATGCGGTTGTAAGTGAGAAGCTTTCGCGTTTAACTATCCATTTGATTAATGTTAGCTATGGTCCAAATGAGGATGTTGAAACTTTTATGGCACCACAGGAACAGTCAAGGTTTTGTAAATTCAATTCGGTATTTAACAACTAAGGCAGGCGTCTGTAGTACTATTTTCTTAAGTTTTCCCTCATTTTAGTATGCTATAGCCTATTTCCTTGGCTGACACCTAGTTATTTATAGGTTTCTACTTGTTCCTGTTCCATAATCTTTTTGACAAAATCAGATGTTGTGTGTGTTTCTGTAATCTTTCCTCTTTTGAGTGTTATTTTGCACATTTATCTAATCCGAAATCCATACCGCTGTCATGACTGAAACATTTTACAGTATTGAGCATACCCGTAAAGGTATAGTCGCCTTTGGAAAAGGGTTTGATATCATCTATGTAAAATAGGCGATTAAATACTTTCTTTTGTATTTTCTCCTATAGAGTATAGCGACGAAGAGTGAGAAGAAATGATGTTATGGTCCAAGGTTAGGACCATGGAAGAACAACACGAAACACAAGAGTAGAAATAACAAAGAATATAATACACGAACAATAATACAAGAAATGGAAGGTGTTAGTAAAACTGTCCGACTGGTTTGGCGTGACTGCTATCAGCTCGACTCGATTCAATACCGTCCCAATACCGTTCGTCTCTCTTGAGAGGCGTAGTATATATAGCATTCAGAAGAGTTCATTCTGTCGGTCTAGGTAGGCACCATGACTAGGGACTAAGCATAAACTACAAGGCGATGGAGTGCATGGTCATTGAGGATAAGCCCGAAATGCGATTAACAGGTCGGGAACATAGAATCAAGCAGACGCGGAAGGTTAAATATCTGGGAAGTGTTCTAACAGTGGTCAGTAAGCGACACTGAGATCCGTAGGGAGTATTGGGATGGCCAAGGACGCATTCCAAAAGCTGGGCAGAGTATTGCGAGACAGGAGGATGTCTTTGGTATATATATTTCTGAGGTGATGAATTATATAAACTATTTACATTATTCGGATATAATGGATGTCAGTTATCAGCTATCCTGTTAATTCCCCTCTCCACTGCCTTAACCGGGTATTGAACTCACATTCCTGTCACTGAATCTAACCAACGCCTTTATCCACTGTGACATGTATCCTTGAGGACATCTGTGCATGAATTTCTGGGTATTATAAACATAATGCCTTCAGAAACCATTTTTTACCAGTGCTCATATTGCAATTTTTTGCTGTTATCATTGCATGTTTTTACCAGAGATCATATTGCAATCTTTGTTGTTATTATCCGTTAAACATGGCACGTGGAAGAAGAATAGTCTACACCAGTGAGCGAAATAAAGGGTTCATTTCAACATTCCAACTACCTAAAAAAGGCCGGAGCGTACAACGGCCGAAACGTTGTAATAAAGATGGCGACAAAGATGAGGACAATTGTCTTAATAATGTAAATAAGATGTCTTTGATAACAAAGAAAAGAATACTGTACTGTTACATGAAATATGTCCTTCTTTACGGCAGAGAATGTTAGACAATTTCCTCAAAGATGAAGAAGAGACTCGGGGTGACGGAGATGTAGTTCTACAGAAGGATGCTAAGGATATCATGGACCGAGCGTGTGAGCGACGATGGGGTCTTAGAGAGGTTGCAAACAAGCAGGAGGCTTGTATTTAACATCAGTAAGACGCAGCTGAAGTTTCTAGGACACGTAATGAGGAAAGAGATCCTGGAGAATCTGATACTCATGGGTCGAATAGAGGGACAGAGAGACAAGGGAAAACAACGCGTGACATACCTGACGGACTTAAGCAAGTGGATGATAGAACGTAGTTTTGGGGAGGTGGCAAAGGGAAGGGACGTGTTGAGAGCTGGAATGGATACAGGGATGTGGAAAGCCTTGATCGCCTAGTTCCTGAAAAGACATGACATATAAAAAGAAAGAATCTATAGTTATTACAGTTTAGTTCATTCGAAAGAGGAGATAAGAAAAGAAAGAACATAAGTCCCGACCGGGTGTATTCTTGAAAGATTTCTTGGTCGGATATTCAATTAACTGGAAGTGGCATTGCCTTTGGTGTGACTAAACTATAATGAAATTTCACACAGTCCTATGCTATATTTAAGGAGATTGACTATCACCGAGGAGACTTTGTACATTTCTAAAGCCTTAAGGATCCAAGAGTGAGACATAAAATCAAAGACTTTACATCAAAGGCTATCCAATCTTTGCTGAGATCTTTACCTTTATTCCTGTAACTTTCCAGGATCACTTTGTTTATTAATATTTGACCTTTGTAACGATATGAACTTCTTCAGCAACTGCTCTGTTCTAGGTGAGGAAAGATGTTTTCATCGAGAAAAGAGTATGTACGGTTCAATATATAGTGATTTTCCAGTGATTTTCTTGGATGTGAAACAAGGCCGAAAGTAAGGGGCACCCAGTGAGGATTGAACTCACTACTCAGTCTTAATTGCTCTAGCCAGAATAGCTTACACAACCTCGAGGTGCCCAAACATGATCAATATGCATGTGGTGGATGGACACGTTATTGGCATACGGTCATCTGTTTCACCTGTTTTTGCTAGGAGACATGTAATACCTTCAGTGATCCATTCTTGAATTTTACTGTGGTTATTAATTAGTATTGATAAAGTTTTCATGATAGTTTTTGGAGTAATGACAGATGATAGATCCAAAAGTTGGGTACCATGTTATTTCCTGGGTCTTTCTCTTTTGGGGATTTTGACAGAGCTTTGCCTTATATTATTCTTGGTTATATTTGTCCATTATTGTTGCAGGTTTTTCCTTCATTCCTTCTTGTTATCGCCTGATTCATTCTTTATTTTCATTTGGATTATATTTCTTTGGTTTGCTCCAAATATGTTACTGAAACATTTTACAGTATTGAGCAATTTTCCAGGATCCTTTTATTTTTGCAACAATATGGCCTTCTTTTTCATCCCTTATTTTCCAGGGAAAGAATGTTCTATTATTATTATTATTATTATTATTATTATTATTATTATTATTATTATTATTTCGCTTTTTGTTCTTTTAGCCATGCAATCTTCAACTGCGGAGTGGTTTTGCTTATATGTACATCTACTGGATATTGATATTGCAACGTTTTAATTTCAATGGTATTTTTTATTAACAATTTCAGCTGCACTTGTTGGTCGCGCGCTTTTGTTTATTTCCTTTACAGACACGTGGAGTTTCTTTCGTATTATTTTCTAATCTTTATAAATGGAGGATTTTATTCCTATTTTCATGTCTGATGTGGTTTCTATACCTTTTTTTTCAACCAGTTTTTGTTTTATTGGTCAACTCAAATTGAATTAAAACCTTGCCGCCATTACTTCATGCGATATAAAGTAGGTCGCCATAAGTCATCAATTTTCTTAAAGTTCTTTCTTTTCAGATATATTCCAGTTGATAATGTTGAAAATATAAACTACAATTGGTGAAGCTAGCGATTTTATAGCCATAAACCGATTGCTAGTATTGTGTTCAATCCTTTATATTTCTCGTATTTTTCTGGGGTACTTCTTTCTAAATCGTTCTTTGTTCGGCACATGCTTTATCTTTTTTGTCTCTCTCATTCCTGATTATTTGTACCCCTTGCTTTGGTCAGATTTTATTAGCGGTATCATTCATTATTGACATTATTAGCGGTATCATTCATTATTGACATTGTAAAGTAAATCTTCACAACATAAGATATGCAGATGACTCAATTTTGATAGAAGCCACAGCAAAAAGCACTACAACAACTCCTACCGAATGTTATGAGAGAAAGCAAGAAGAAAGGACTAATCATCAATTAGAGAAGACAGAAATACATGGCTATAAACAAAAGTCAAACCCCAACAATTTGGAGATAACGAAATCAAAGTACAATATCTTAAATATATGGGAAATGTTATAACAGAGGACAGAAAGTATTACAAGGAAATCTGAAGGCTGATTAGGATAGCGAAAAATGCCTTTCAAAAGCTAAGCAAAGTATTAACCAACAGAAATATCTCGTTAAAAACAATAGAAAGATACTGAATTGGCATTGTTAATTATTTTGTAGGCCTTGTCATGTTTAGGGTTCTTTTGCGTATCTATATCCACATTTAGTTTTATATTTTAAGTCGCGTATTGTTTTTGCACAAGGTGTAACTCATTTTATACACTTATTTTTCATTTTAAATTATTTTAAATTCTAAGCTTGATAGAGTCGATAGGTAGATATTTTCATTGTTTCTTAAATATTCATAAATTTGAATAGCTTTCTGATTCGTATTAAATATTAAAATAACTAGGATATTGGAATATAAAATTTGTAAAAGAAAAAAAGAATGAACGATAAAAATTATGCTAAATACATATACATATTAACAAATTTAACACAATAACATATGAAAATGTTTTTTTCTAAATATAAAATCTATATAATAAATGCGAATGCTAGTGTGTCACTGTGTCACACTTTTCAACTTTACTCCTAGAAGGTGTAGCCCAACATGGCATACCATTTTGGAATCAGACCGACTCCGTGAGTAAATTAAAATAATTTCGGGCCGATACGGACCCACAGACTTGGAATTTTGGATTCCCAAGTTTTTCTCATTGTGATTATTTCAGGTTTCCGCCAGGTTGGCTTTTACTGATAAAAACAATTAAAGGGACACAGCTAACTAACTTTCAATAGTTCATGTTCTCAAATTAGTCATTCAAAATAAATTTGTCCGTGTTTTCAACTTTACTTCAAGATTCCGTATTCCAACATATCATACCATTTTGGAATCAGGCCACCTCCATGAGCAAACTAAAAACATTCCGAAACGCATCCTGAAATTTGAATTCCCAAGTTTTAATTATTGCGATTGTTTTAGGCGATTTTTTGCGACGAATTTTTTTTGTACAGTGAAAATTTTTATTTCTTGGAAATTTTCGAATAATCGTAATTCATTGCGAAATCCAGCGAAAGTCACCCATGAAATAAAAAAAAAATTGATTTTACGGAAAATAAGGACCTACGTACATCAAACTGTCTTTGAATTAAGTAGCGGCAGAAGAATTATCTTTTAACTTTGAAAAGATAAGCTTAAATACTAATGCAGTACATAAATGCAGTGATCAATCGTTAGTTCTTCTGTTGTTTATTGTTGCCTATCGTATCTACTCATCTCTACCTATTGTGATGAAGGTCCAATCAAGAGCCCTCTGCAGGATCTAGCTTAAATGTTATAACTTGTTTGTTATAACTGTTACTAAAACAATAAGATAATTAATATAAAACAAAATATAGACCGAAGTCCTGTAGCAGAAATAAACGCTATAAAGTGTAAGAATTACCATGAAAATACATAAAGATTTCGATAAATGTAAATAAAAGGATTTTGGTATAGTAATTTCAAACGTTCATAAAGAATACGCAGTTTATATACATAAATATTATTTCCTTGGGCTTCTGTTTTATTTCGAGTCACGACCAAAGACTTCAGGTTAGAAATGGCTTTATGATATTTTCTTTGATCATTTTTATGTAAAAAAAAAGAATAAAATCAAATCACAGGCATATTACATAGATAAAGCTCTTCGTAATGTGCATATTGTGCAATTGTTTTATTTCTTTAAGGCATAGGCTACCAGCAATCTCTTCAGTGAGTCTATCTGAAACTTTTGCAATCAATCCGAGGGCTCCAACTACAACTGGAAATATTGATGTCTACATGGACGACAGTTTTGAGATTTCTACTTCATGATCTTTGTATTTTGATAATAGCCTGAAGATCTTTAAAAAATGCATAATAATCTTCAGGCACTGCCATTTCAATAAGAATGCACATTCTATTCTTGTAGTTTTGATGTCTGGGCGATTAGCTTTTATTATTATTATTATTATTATTATTTTATTTCCTTTGATTTTTGGTATGTACACATTTCTTTCCGGGTCTGGCCCAGAGACCAAAGGTTAGAAATAGCATTATGGCATAAAAAAATACATGAACTCATTGTCCATTCTGGCAAAGAGTTTGAGATCATTTTTGTAGAGTAGGTGATTGAATAATTTTTGTCTAGTTTGTAACCATAGCTACTACTGTTGTTTAGTTTATGCATAAGGGGGATTAAGGACAAAAAAAAACTGAATGGGTGACAGAGATTCTCGTTTAAATATTCCGCGTCGGATATTCAGACGTTTGGAGATGGCAGTGCCTCTGGTGTGATTTAGGTATAGTGCGGTGTTCCACATTCACATGCTGTGCTTAAGGATATTTATTACCACAGGGTAGACTCTGTACATTTCCAAAATCTTAAGAGTCCAAGAGTCTGGTACACTATCAAAGGCTTTACGGTAATCAATCCACGCTGCGCTAAGATTTCTACAACGTCTCCTGCAATTTTCCACGATCATTTTGTTTATCAGTAGTTGATCTTTGCAGCCATATGAACCTCTCATGCTTCTCTCCTTTTCCAATGGAGGAATGTTGTTTGCTTCAAAGAAAGAGTAAGTTCGGTTCGTCAGGACAGACGTGATCAACTTATACGTGGTGGGGAGACATGTTATTGGCCTATAATTTTTCGGATCATCTGTTTCACTGGTTTTTGGCATGAGATATGTAATACCTTCAGTGATCCAATCCGGGATTTCATTGGGATTATTTACAAGCGTTGACAGAGGTTTTCCAAGGGTTTTATGGATTGATGAGAGATGATAGATCCAGAAATTGGACAACTTGTCATTTCCCGGGGATTTCCATTTTGGGGATTTCGTTAGAGATTACATTATCGGTTGTTATATTTTCCCACTCTTGCATAGGTGCATCCAGCATTTGTTTTTGTTCATGTTGGATCCATTCTGCATTTGATTTATATTCCTTTGGGATGCTCCAAATATTCACCCAAAATGTGTGCATATTATCAATAGATGGTGGAGTTTCCACATGTATAGGTGCATTTACTATTTCCATGTAAAATTTCTTAAGGTTCGTTTGGAATATTTTATTTTGCACCGTTTCTCGTATCGTCTTGTTCTCTGTGCCATTAACTGAAGGTTCTGTTTCAGCATTTCCTTGATTGATGTAATATCAATTGGGGATTTAATTTTATATTTCTGCTTGATCTTTTTGCATTTGCGTGTGGAGATATTTGGGTTTCTAGGGAGCCCATCGAATAGAGAAAGCTCACATCTTATTTCATTATTATTATTATTATTATTATTATTATTTTCTTTGATTTCTGGCGTTTACACATTTCTTTCCGGGTCCCGCCCAGGGACCTAAGGTTAGAAATGGCATAATGACACTTTCCACTGACAGAAAAAAATAAAAATAAAATAAAATAAAATAAATTACATAGATAAAGCCCTTCGTAAGGTGTGGGCTGTACTTGTCAGAACAATTTTTTGTATCTCCTTGAGGCATTGACTTCCAGAAATCCCTTCAATTAGTCTACTGCAATCTTTTCCAACCAGTCCTAGGGCTCCAACTACAACAGGGATTGTTGATGTTCCCATATGCCACATTTTCGAGATTTCTATTTCAAGGTCCTTGTAATTTGACAACTTTTTGAATATCTTCAAAGATACATTGCAGTCAGCAGGGACTGCCATATCAATAAGAAGGCACCGTTTTTGTTTGTGGTCTTTAATAACAATATCTGGCCGGTTGGCCTTGATTGTTCTGTCAGTGTGTATTGTGTAGTCCCATAGAATTGTAACAGGTCCTATCTCCGTAACCGGGTCTGGGTATCATTATTATTATTATTATTATTATTCCTTTGATTTCTGGTGTCTATTCATTTCTTTTCCGGTCCCGACCAGAGACCCAAGGTCAGAAAGGACATCAAGACATTTGCACTGAGAAATTTAAAAAAAAAACACACATATTTTACATATATAAAGCCCTTCGTAAAGTGTTAGCTGTACACGTGAAAACAATTTATTATTATTATTATTATTATTATTGCGGTTTTCATTGTTGCCGTTTCTTCATCCTGCTTGCAGTTCAAATAAAATTCACAAAGTTTTCCAGTTCTCTAAGAGGGAATATTTTAACAGGTTTGCCTTTCGTCCGGTTCACACTCCTTCTCGTTCTTTTGAACAGGGGTAGAGTTTTATACATTGTTTCCTTTTTAGGACTGGGATTCCAGTCTAAAGTCTTCTCATCGTCTTTCTCACCCAGCAGTCTCCTTGCATCTTAGCGGAATTACGCTTTCGTTGTGGTGAATTGATTAAAATAATCTAACTTTAGACTTATAAGGGAGCTTTCTTACTTTACTACCATTGTCGAAATTGAATTAAAAAAATTAAGAGAATGAAAAAAATATATTACATGTGCCGTGTTCCTTTCAGGACCTAGCACTTCAAATCTTCCTTGTAATATCCTGAATCGTCTGCCATTCATTTACCCAAGGTCGTTAAGATGTATACTCAAAATTCCCGTCTGCCCCCTTTTACCTTCAAGGCTTATGGCCACATCACGTTGAAATCCCAGTTACCGTACAGTCACTAAAAATAACAAAGATAACTCTTTGAGCTCTCCGTTCCTGAACAATTTTAACCGTTCTGTCTGAGCCAAGATTCTCAAATAATTGGTATGTAATGATTCACGGTAGATATAAAAATAGTTACACGTGTTTACCCACCGTTCAACCGGTGGCTGGGCATTAAGTCATTCGGAGCTCAAACGTTTAAGCCGTGTTAAGCATGGTCAGTACCTAGATAGGTGAAAGCTGGCGAATACCCGCTGCTATAATTTGCAATTGGCGTAATGTGTCGGAATTTTTCATCGGTGTGCCGAGGTCCAGTTCACATTGGTGTCGTTATACTCCCAAGCGGTCTCCTATTACTGACCAAAACACCCCGTTGTGATCGAACGAGAATCCTGTCTTTCAAAGTGATATGGCTATAAGCCACTGCTCATGTTGTAAACGCAATTTATTAGTCATATATATATATATATATATATATATATATATATATATATATATATATATAATAGACACTCCAGTCGGTTTCTTCGACATATGAGGATCTGACAGCTTAATAGATTCAGTTATGAAAGTTTGTGCGATAATCTGAAGTGGCACCAGTGATTTACAAAGGAGCAAGAGTGAGGATTGTGAGATGAGATCACTGTTAGATTGGCTGACCTTTTAGATATTGCTCTCGTTTTTTAAAGATGATTCAGACAAGCAGATAGAAAACTGCTGACTCCACAAAAACACGTTGATCTCTATTCTACCCACTCCAAAGCTAAGCGCTCAAGGGTGTTATGTGGTATATTGACAGCTGACAAGTTGCTTATCAGCTTATCTTTGTATCTTAGCCATGGGCGTCCTACATTCCAGTAGCCCTGATCTAACTGGCTGTACATTAGGATCTTGAGTATCCTGTCATCAGACATTCTCAAGACATGACCAGTCCACCGTAACTGAGACTGTATGATAAAAGTCTCGATTCCGCAAATATTACACAACACCAACTAACATTAGATGTCCTGTCTTGAAGGTTAATTCCACAGATTGTACGCAGACAGATTTTATGGAAAACATCTAGCTGACATATATGGTACCTGTATGTAGTACACGTCTCTGAGCCGTACAAAAGTATGGCAAGTATAAGTATATATATATATAAGGAGGATTGTAATATTTAGCAAGCTTGTCTCGCTAGAACAATTATGATTGAGTAGTGAGATCGATCCCTACTGGGTGCCCCATACTTTCGGCCTTGTGCCACATATAAGCTACGCTTTGAAGATCACTGCATATAACGAGGATTTGGAGTACTTTGTTTTACTGATGTAAGGCTGTAGCAACCAAGGACAAGACGGTGTCTTACAAGAATTTGTAAAAATATTTTAATTTTAATGACTTACGTAGTTTACCTTCTTTCTAATTACGAAATATTAAGCACGTTGTATTTTGAATAACAGGTGGAACTTTTGCCTGTCTTGTTTTTCATCTTTCTTTTTTTTCTTTTGGCAGGAGAGTGTTTGTTAATTATATTGGATCAGGAAGAACTTATTTTGTTGCTCATTTAACTATATATATATATATATATATATATATATATATATATATATATATATATATATTTAATTTTGGCTTCCCTGTCGTTTCTTTTGCAATTTTATTTCGTTGTTTCTTTTATGTTATTTTTCTCTATAACTCATACAAATTTTCTTGGCTACCCTTTCTTTTTTTTTTTATTTAGGGAAATTTTAATTCTTCCCTTTTCGTTCTTCAAATTTTGTAAACAAAAAATTGCTGTCTTTTATCTTAAATTACGATTACACCTTTCCTTCTTGCGGCAACCTCTTTTAAATTTATTCATTCATTTAACTGCTTATTCTCGCTTTTCTTTGTACAACCTATCTATTTCATATTACTCTGTACTTCGTGCGTCTCTTTGTAGAAAACATTTACAATCTCACCAGGTTGCCAATCATGTCTACGTACGACGCATGCGTTAAACAGCAGGTGATGTCATGACAAGCTCATTGGGTCGTCGATAAGGTTGGTGTCATTTCGTTCCCTCCCCAACAAATCCGTGTCTCTTTTATTATATAGTCATTCGTTTTTCGTTCTAAAACTAGTGCCATAAGTGATGCTTCTCTTTTTTTTCTTCTTTTTTTGGAGGTGGTTATTCTATAAAAGTGGGATCAAATCCAAACTTTATACAGGCATTAATAAATATGTCTTATGACTGGGCATATATTTCTTTTCAAGATCCCTCTAATAAATATTAGTCCTACATCCAGCAGTTACACCTCTAATCGGGAGATTGGAGTTTATGAGGAGCCTGGAATGACCTCTTAAATGCTGTTGTTTCCAAGTCGACCATGACTTGGGATCGTAGCACCTGAATATTTCCCGGCTATGGGCAAATAGTGAACACTCAAATAAAAAAATAAAGTTAACAGTACATTTTTATAATAAAACAATATAGTGAAATTAGTAATTATACTAAAATTATTCGCTTACATTTTTATAGTAAAATTATCCTGCAGTTTATTTTTATGCAAACTGACTAGCAATGTAACACTAAAAAAAGTATTTAAATGCACTTTTATACTAAAAATTACCAGCAGTACATAGTAAAAAGTACAAACAATACTTTTTATCATCTACCAATTTTATATCTAAAAAACATACGTTTAACCGAAAATATCTTTATCAGACGGCATAAAATAGTGTTAAAATAACATCAGCCAAGCAAAGCTAGAAAAATATAGAAATAGAGGTATAATGACATTTTATTCAATTATATATTCGCCATTATTGGCAGTTACTTCTTACTACTCATTTGGTAACGTTTTTATATCTTTTGGTTGAAATTCCGCTGTTTTTTATGTAAAAAAAATTCGATGAACTCTTGAACCTAGTTCCCATTAGAGGTTTTTATTTTCCTATGAAAACGTTTTACGGTGAACGCAAAAAGAGAATATGGCGTTTCGGGTAGAACAGCCAAAATGCAGCCATTTTGTTTGTACCGCGTTATACTTGTTGTTTGTGGCCTTGTGTCATCGTCTTGAAGAACAACATTTTTCTTATTTACGATGGCATGACGATTTTCGACCAAACATTTATGGGCACGTTTGGTTACTTGATGCAACAGTTAGCAAGCTTGCCTGGCTCGCTAGCTCAATTATGATTCTCACTCAGTACTCCACACTTTGGCCTTGTACCACATCTAAGCTACACTTAGAAAATCATGCGTCACTTCGGCATATTTTAATGGTTAGGAAACTTATCTTGCTAGATCAATTAAGACTGAATAGTGAGTTCGATTCTCAACGGGTGCTCCACATTTTCGGCCTTGTTTCAGATGGGATTTGCTAATATTCTGAAATTAGGCCCACGCCTCAGGGACTATCCCTCCTGGCTTTACCTCTCCCTCGGGAGGTGGCTGAGTTTTTGTCCAGGGAAGTGCCGAGGAGGCTTGGGAATTTTTTCACGTTACTGCCGTAAACCCACTTTAAACTAACCTTGTTTCATACCTGGTTGCGTGGTGGGTGAACTAATAAATACATATTCATGGGCACGTTGCAGGTATTCGGGGGTTTAGTATTTCATTACGTTATATGAATTCGAAATTAATAATACCCGGCCGATTCTCCCACGGGCATAACATAATTTGCCTGCGGTCGCTTGTGGAGATCTATCCTTGTAAATCCATTGCATTTAGCGTTGAACACTGTCTTATGTTAGGGTAAACCAAATATATTCTCTATTGCCACGAATGATTAGGGCCTAGGAAGACACATTCGTCGTTACAATTGGTTTCCCAAAACAGAAATTAGTTATAAGTAAGCGTAATACGTTCCGAAATTTTATTTTCGGGAATTTTCTATTTCCATTGGAGGTTAATGTTGAGACCTAAATATAAGAACGGGAGTTACAAAATTACGACGTCTTGGATATGACGATAAACTACATCAGGCAGCAAGAGAAACAGTGTTATTGTTCCCAAGTCTGGTGGGTAGCACCTGTTAGGGTCCCAGCTATGGGGAAATAATGAACGCCCAAACTGGGATTCAAACAATATAAAAGTATAAAAATACATTTTTAGAGGAAACTTTTCCATCAATACGTTTTAATAGTAAAAAATATTCATCAATAGATTTTAATCGTAAAAAAAGAATACCAAAGCTCCCAAAGAAGTAGTATTTTAGCATTAAATGATACACAAGGAGTCGGTATGCCGTTAAACAAAAAAAACAAAAAACAAAAAACAAACGAAATTACTGAAGGGTTTAGGAGAAATTAATTTTTAATTAAAATTAATATTCAGGATGCGGAATTAGTAAATAATACAAAATTCAAATATCTCGTTGTATTAATCAGCTATAACAGATTGGATATGGGAGAAAAAGGAACTGGATATAGATTATACTAAAGTGTAGTTTCTTCCAATATTACTGGTTATTACATCACCGAAATATTAGCCTAATCATCCTATTCTTAAACAACCTTGTCATATCGAAACATTCATATCTGTGTCATGTAGCGTTCAAAAGCCGTTGAGAAATATCTAAAACTGTTAGTTCTGTGCAAACATTTAAATGCAACAGTGGCTTCTAGGGAATGAAGCGAGGAAAAAAATCTTTCTTCGAACATGGGGGACTGGCGCTACAGATTAACAAATAACTGTGAAAAATAACAGAAACAACATCACTCAAGGACTACCAACAGCCAAAACTAAAATGGATATCATTCGATATGTAACTCGAAGAGAAAGTAAAGATATAATGAAGATGTTGATATTCCACACTAATAAATGATTAATATACTCGAAATAGGGACGAGTTAGGAAACCTCCCATCTGAACTCGAAATAGAGACAAAAGGTACTGAACTTAAGAAACCTGTTGACCTGAAAACTTGTTTAACAGAAAGGTTTTATAAATTTCAACCAAAAAATGGTTCTGGTGATCGCTCAATGAATGCCAAACGTTTCCTTATAAGGAAACGGCTAATATTACCATTGCTCTTACCAGGATTTATGATCAGTAGATATATTCATAAAGATGCTGAGACAGGAATGCACTGAACATGTGGACAACGACCAAGATTTAGAAAAAACGGATACAAAAAGACACTTATACTTAACCCGTCCTGGGTATGACGATAAACTACATCCGCGTTCTGGGCAAGACGATAAACTACGTCCAACGGCAAGACCTCTAATCAGGAGGTTTTGTGGAGCATGGAACCATTTCTTAATTGCTGGTGTTTCCAAATCCACGCTGATCCAGAGTGGTAGCACCTGTTGGGGTCCCAGCTGTGGGCAAATAGTTAACCCTCAAAATGTGGTCAAAACTCTATGAAAGTGTAAAATGTTTTAATACCAGCAATAAATTTTTTAAGGAAAAATTATTACCAGCAATACATTATTACCAGCAGAACATTTTTGAAGAAAATAAATATTGCCAGCAATATATTTTCGGAAAAAAATATTACCAGCAATAAAAATTCTGTCGGCATTTAATAACCCACTGAGGTTGATATGCTGTAAAACAAAACAAAAAATAAACACACATATACTTAACAACAGAAAGAGAGTGTTGAGATGGCTACGGCACATAATGAGGAAAGAGGGCTTGGAAAATCTGACACTCACAGGGTAAATTGAGACTAAGAGGGACAGACGAAAACCACGCATAAAGTACCTAACTAGTATGTAAATGGATGGCAAAACAAGGTTAGTGAGAGATGCCGAAAATATTTCAAGAGCTACAAAAGGCAGGAAATTGTGAAGAGCCATGACCGCCAACTTCCCGAAGAGTCACAACACATAGAAGAAAATTATAATATACAAAAATGACAGTGTTGATAACAGATGTGACTCAAAATAGACACCAAGTAAAAGTCCATATCAATAATACTAGAAAGGATTTATCCATTAAGTATGTACTGTGAACAGGCCATGTGTTCAGTTGCGCAGCGATCCTTAGACCACATCAAGCATTGCGACTGATGATGGTATTACCTGTATGGCATCGATAAATTTAAAGCACGGAATCATTCGTAAAAAAAAAAAGAGAAAGGTCACGCGTATTCCCGGCATTTTTTCTGCCGTTTTTAATGTTCCTTTTTGTCATCTAAAATTATCAATTACGCCATGCTTCCAACAAAAGTAATCCCATTAATGAGAAATCTTCTAAAAATAAAGTTCTAGCAATATCGTTAGGTTTTCAAGACACGTGCTTAATTTAAGGTGGCTTTAACTAGATTTTGCGAAATATATTTTACTTTACTTCAATTATAGTAAAAAAAAAAATTACTTTACCACAGGTGCCTGTTATCTACCAACAATAATAAAGGATGCTAATAAATATAAATTTCAAGCGGGTGGAGAACCATAATAGATCACAATAGATCATCATACACCTATTAGGGTAGGTTGATTTTTCTCTCTTTTTAGAAAATCATCATAGCACTCACTGTGAAAGATGGCGTTTGATGCAATAAATACTGAGACCAAAAAATAGATGCATAGCTTTTAGCAATGTTTTCGCATTTAGTTTTAAAGATCACATGAGAAAAAAATATTCATAAAAAATATCAAATTTTCGCAGGTTGTTGCTTTCAAACTGACTTCAAGATTTTACTATTCCAAGAATAAATCCAAATAAAATCCGTATCTTTTGCGTTAAATACATTGAGTGGAAAATATATTAAAACCATAATTCTAATTATGAATCAACACAATCAAAACATAAATTTTTACTGTATTCGATAAGTAGAAACTTTTTTTAAAATTATAAAAAAATTGCACAAACGGCTACTCAATGTATAAGATACATTAGATCATTTTCATAATTAACTAGCAGTTATTATTAGTTGCCCGTGCTTGATTCAAAAATCGTACGACTCATACAGCAAACGCTATCACTTGACTTAAAATATTTTTGCCCTTCCTTGCCTTTAAAGGAGTGCCTTTTGCCGTGATGATGTTGCTATATTCCTTACTTCTTGACTATCTCACACTGCGAATTTTTTCTAAGCTCTATACTAAACATTAAATCTGTTACGAAAAAAAGAACTAAACAAAATAAACACAAAACGATCAGCTTTAAAAAAGGACTCGTAAATGGAAAAACCGAATGAAAAAAGAATGTTAACAACAAATACTTTTTCACACCAACCCAGTTCTGCGGAATCAGAATCAACGTTGAGTTTAAGCAAGCGAATGAGCAAATTGGAGTAAAGTGCCATGCAGATTTAAATTTTTCCTACTTGTGACGAATCGATTTTTTTTTTTTTTGCATGCTAGTTAACATTATTACTATTGTACTGATGCGGCATTCACCCTGGGCGGATTGAGCCGGCTTCTTCCTGTTATGAGAAGAAGATTCTTGGTATAAATTACCGAAGTAGGGTACCCAGACCTACTCGGATAACGTTCTTGCTTGCCGCGGGGTTCCCACAGACGCAGAGACAGGAACAATCAGAAGCCGCCGGTTACCGATGCAGACGCTCCTTGGATTTTCACCAGAGCCCTTGTTAGCCGGCGTGTGTGTCAGACCTGTCCGCCTTGGCTGGCCCTACCAGGAACGAAGTTCCGGGCGGCATAGCTCTGACACTACCGTTTACACCCCCCCCCACCGACTGTGAGGTAAGGGTTGGACTTTGGGGGCTTACGGTCAAATCACGCTGAAACACCGGTTCTCGTTCGATCACCGAAGTTAAGCATCGTAGAACCAGGTCAGTACTTAGATGGGGGACCGCTTGGGAACACCTGCTAGTTAACATTCGTGTCAGTCAGCTATTGGCTCTCACTCTGGCCAGTACAAAATGGTACGGTTCTGAAATCGACCTGCTCTTCGACTCTGTGTTTAAATTGGCCATTGTTTTCCATTTCAAATCTTAACAGTTGCAGTACATATACCTTGTATCATAAAACCATATTTTAAATCAGTTAATTTATATTTATGCTCTGTGAATTTACATTGAGCACGCTTTTGTAAAAATATAATATATCAATAAGAACACCGGATTAAATAATGTTCTTTCTTTTTATTATAATATATATATATATATCAAACGCATTAGTTGCTCACCGCAATACGGGCCCTATGAGGTGTAGTAATTGAGTGGTTTGGAGAAAATGGCATAAAAATCAAATAAAAAATATAATACAAATAATGATGAGAATAATACTTGAAATGTAAAATACTGTATATTATGATAACTTCTCATACCTGAAATTCATACAGAAGTATATCTATATCTATATATATCTATATATATATATATATATATATATATATATATATACACAGTTCTGTATGAATTTCATATATATATATATATATATATATATATATATATATATATATATATATATATATATATATGGATGTAGAGAGAAAAGAATAAGAGACAGACAAACAGGAAATACGATTTAGAAAAACATCGAATATTTATATGTGTTTACATATAATATTTATAATACATGTATTGCTATAAAGTAATATTAATTTTTTTTTTAATAACATGTCGGTTTTCGGGAAAAAATTCTTCCACTCCAACCTGTCTCGCCTCCAGCCTATTCAAAAATTTTGTATTCCCGCTTGTTGACAGTTATGCATTAAACAAAAAATCCAGGGACGTAACTGGATTCATATGTCGCTTATGGTAAGGAATATAGTATAGAATCGATTTTTAGGGACGGGCCCCTTGTTTATGCAGTGAATTGAATATTGGTTTAAACTTGCTGATAAAAAACAAAAAATGTTTCTTTATTAATACGCATTTGTTCGGTGGTCTTCTAGTCGCATCGGCAGAACGAGAAAACATGGCAAAACATGACAGACCTTGTTCCCCGCATTCCTACAAACGTTGACCAAGGCGTAATTTCCCAGTGCGCGTTTTCTCAAACCGTTTGCAATGATATGTCATCCTTTTTTCAAAATTAAAAAGGATTTTTCCTGTAATTCAGATAATTTAATATGCATTATAACATGCGAAGGTTGCCACGAAGATTACATTGGCCAAAACGGCCAGACACTCCGACAAAGGAAGACAACACCAAGATTAGACGCAATCGTCAGTCGGCCAGCAGTCGTATTGTGAATATTTGAACCATTGTGCACCCAGGCATGTCTGAGATTGAAATACGACCAAACTCAGCTGGAAAGCGGAAAAACATCCATTTGTCCGAAAAAATGAAAAATAACCTTAAAATCACAATTATAAAAAAAGGAAAAAACAAAACAGAATAAACAAAAACAGGGGGGGGACAATAATATTTCGCCGGTGTGGCAGAAAAGTTCTCAATATGAACTATTTCTGTTTATTTATTTACTTATTTATTTTTTGTATAATTCTGTTTGTAACTTTTGGCAAGAATCTTTAAATGTATAGCAGGATTGCCAGACCTATTGTGACGGCAATATTGAGTGCATGAATGAATCGTAGACATATAATTGTGTAAGATACATTCTGGTGTGAAAGATTGTATAGTATGATATAGTAAACAGTTTCTCTTAGCAGCAGGCTTTTACAATTTTATTTCACATAATCGTTCCACTTCTTGTGGATTTAGCTTCCCCCCATGGGGGTTAACATAAGCCATGATGAGGGAAAGCAAAATGTTCACTAAAACCATGGAAGCAGTGCAGTTTCGTTTTGATGGCGTTAAAATTTACAAATCACCAGTTAACAGGTGATATTATCGGGGCGGGGGAGAATCGTGCTATAAAAATAGAAAAGTAGTCCTTCAAGACAACTTTCATTACGCGTTTGAATCAAACCACTTCATTCAATTGACTAAATGGAGTCGTCTCTATATCTGGGATGGGGCTATTGTAACTACTTAAACTATTTATATTGTCTGGATTATTGTCCTCATCTTTATTGCCATATTCACCTTCAACATCTCTCTCTATTTCTGAGACGATGTAACTATTTACACTATTTACATTGTTCGGACTGTTGTCCTCATCTTTATTGCCATATTCACCTTCAACATCTCTCTCTATTTCTGAGATGAGGTATTGTAACTATTTACACTATTTACATTGTTCGAACTGTTGTCCTCATCTTTATATTGCCATATTCACCTTCAATATCTGTCTCTATTTCTGAGATGAGGTATTGTAACTATTTACACTATTTACATTGTTTGGACTGTTGTCCTCATCTTTATTGACATATTCACCTTCAACATCTGTCTCTATTTCTCAGATGAGGTATTGTAACTATTTACACTATTTACATTGTTTGGACTGTTGTCCTCATCTTTATTGCCATATTCACCTTCAACATCTGTCTCTATTTCTCAGATGAGGTATTGTAACTATTTACACTATTTACATTCTTTTGGACTGTTGTCCTCATATTTACTGCCATATTCACCATCAACATCTGTCTCTATTTCTCAGATGAGGTATTGTAACTATTTACACTATTTACATTGTTTGGACTGTTGTCCTCATCTTTATTGCCATATTCACCTTCAACATCTGTCTCTATTTCTCAGATGAGGTATTGTAACTATTTACACTATTTACATTCTTTGGACTGTTGTCCTCATATTTACTGCCATATTCACCATCAACATCTGTCTCTATTTCTCAGATGAGGTATTGTAACTATTTACACTATTTACATTCTTTGGACTGTTGTCCTCATATTTACTGCCATATTCACCATCAACATCTGTCTCTATTTCTCAGATGAGGTATTGTAACTATTTACACTATTTACATTGTTTGGACTGTTGTCCTCATCTTTATTGCCATATTCACCTTCAACATCTGTCTCTATTTCTCAGATGAGGTATTGTAACTATTTACACTATTTACATTCTTTGGACTGTTGTCCTCATATTTACTGCCATATTCACCATCAACATCTGTCTCTATTTCTCAGATGAGGTATTGTAACTATTTACACTATTTACATTCTTTGGACTGTTGTCCTCATATTTACTGCCATATTCACCATCAACATCTGTCTCTATTTCTCAGATGAGGTATTGTAACTATTTACACTATTTACATTGTTTGGACTGTTGTCCTCATCTTTATTGACATATTCACCTTCAACATCTGTCTCTATTTCTCAGATGAGGTATTGTAACTATTTACACTATTTACATTCTTTGGACTGTTGTCCTCATATTTACTGCCATATTCACCATCAACATCTGTCTCTATTTCTCAGATGAGGTATTGTAACTATTTACACTATTTACATTGTTTGGACTGTTGTCCTCATCTTTATTGACATATTCACCTTCAACATCTGTCTCTATTTCTCAGATGAGGTATTGTAACTATTTACACTATTTACATTGTTTGGACTGTTGTCCTCATATTTATTGACATATTCACCTTCAACATCTGTCTCTATTTCTCAGATGAGGTATTGTAACTATTTACACTATTTACATTCTTTGGACTGTTGTCCTCATATTTACTGCCATATTCACCATCAACATCTGTCTCTATTTCTCAGATGAGGTATTGTAACTATTTACACTATTTACATTGTTTGGACTGTTGTCCTCATATTTATTGACATATTCACCTTCAACATCTGTCTCTATTTCTCAGATGAGGTATTGTAACTATTTACACTATTTACATTCTTTGGACTGTTGTCCTCATATTTACTACCATATTCACCATCAACATCTGTCTCTATTTCTCAGATGAGGTATTGTAACTATTTACACTATTTACATTGTTTGGACTGTTGTCCTCATATTTATTGACATATTCACCTTCAACATCTGTCTCTATTTCTCAGATGAGGTATTGTAACTATTTACACTATTTACATTCTTTGGACTGTTGTCCTCATATTTACTGCCATATTCACCATCAACATCTGTCTCTATTTCTCAGATGAGGTATTGTAACTATTTACACTATTTACATTCTTTGGACTGTTGTCCTCATATTTACTGCCATATTCACCATCAACATCTGTCTCTATTTCTCAGATGAGGTATTGTAACTATTTACACTATTTACATTGTTTGGACTGTTGTCCTCATATTTATTGACATATTCACCTTCAACATCTGTCTCTATTTCTCAGATGAGGTATTGTAACTATTTACACTATTTACATTCTTTGGACTGTTGTCCTCATATTTACTGCCATATTCACCATCAACATCTGTCTCTATTTCTCAGATGAGGTATTGTAACTATTTACACTATTTACATTGTTTGGACTGTTGTCCTCATATTTATTGACATATTCACCTTCAACATCTGTCTCTATTTCTCAGATGAGGTATTGTAACTATTTACACTATTTACATTCTTTGGACTGTTGTCCTCATATTTACTGCCATATTCACCATCAACATCTGTCTCTATTTCTCAGATGAGGTATTGTAACTATTTACACTATTTACATTGTTTGGACTGTTGTCCTCATATTTATTGACATATTCACCTTCAACATCTGTCTCTATTTCTCAGATGAGGTATTGTAACTATTTACACTATTTACATTCTTTGGACTGTTGTCCTCATATTTACTGCCATATTCACCATCAACATCTGTCTCTATTTCTCAGATGAGGTATTGTAACTATTTACACTATTTACATTGTTTGGACTGTTGTCCTCATCTTTATTGACATATTCACCTTCAACATCTGTCTCTATTTCTCAGATGAGGTATTGTAACAATTTACACTATTTACATTGTTTGGACTGTTGTCCTCATATTTATTGACATATTCACCTTCAACATCTGTCTCTATTTCTCAGATGAGGTATTGTAACTATTTACACTATTTACATTCTTTGGACTGTTGTCCTCATATTTACTGCCATATTCACCATCAACATCTGTCTCTATTTCTCAGATGAGGTATTGTAACTATTTACACTATTTACATTGTTTGGACTGTTGTCCTCATCTTTATTGACATATTCACCTTCAACATCTGTCTCTATTTCTCAGATGAGGTATTGTAACTATTTACACTATTTACATTCTTTGGACTGTTGTCCTCATCTTTATTGACATATTCACCTTCAACATCTGTCTCTATTTCTCAGATGAGGTATTGTAACTATTTACACTATTTACATTGTTCGAAATGTTGTCCTCATCTTTATATTGCCATATTCACCTTCAATATATGTCTCTATTTCTGAGATGAGGTATTGTAACTATTTCCACTATTTACATTGTTCGGACTGTTGCCCTTGTCTTTTTTGTCATATTTACGATGTTTCCCCAGGTGTAAGCCCCGGTCTTGTTCAGATAATATACGTTGGAATAATAGACGGAGAACATCACTAGACAATGCAAAAATCTAAGGAATTAGTGCATTTGCTAATCCACAAATATATGTTAAATCAGCCAAACATGGACAGAAATACAATATAGGAACCAGTAATACAGAATGCTAGAGAAAAACAATAATAACAAATTGTAATATGAGCTTTAGCAAAAAAATAATGATACTGAGACATTAGTTTTATAAGTCCCAAAAATTAATTCAAAAGAACACAAGACCCAGTGGCTGGAGCAATAGAAGGACTTGACCTGAGTAGTGAATCCAATATCTGGTCACAAAAGAGGTGTACAAATCTTTGGAGGATAAGTGAAATAACTGAAACTAAGATATTCAGAAAAGGCATGACACGTGGAACAATCTATACCAGTAGGCGAAATAAGGGGTTCGCTTCTAAATACCAACATATATCCTCTGAAGAATGCCGGAGCGTACAACGTTCGAAACGTCGTCCGAATAGTGTAAAATATTGAAGAATTTTTTTTTTCTCTGGTTAAACTATTTGTTTGCTTCTCTTTTATCCGGAAAGATATCATAGAAGAACTAACCCTTTTATATTCCTAACTTCTACGCATAAATATCTTCATTATATGGAGACCGGCTTTGGTTCATTGAGTGTTTTTTTTTTTTTTTTTTCTTTCTTATTTTGTCTTTTTTACGGCTTATCAACCTTTAGACGAAACATCTGTTGCGTTGTAAGAATAACTCATTTTTGCGAGTGATATCGCATTAAAACTATTTTAAGAAGAACAACGATTTTCCAGCTAAAAATCTTACTATTTAATCCATATCTGGGGGAGATGGATTCATGCCATTCCTAAGGGTATCTGCATGTAAATGAATATAACACTCCCGACTGGAACTCGAAATCGGCTCTTCCATTTCTCCTAGCTACTATCCATTTAACCATCTACATATCCAACCTGTTCGTTTTATTTTTTTCTACTTTAACATAATCCATATAAACAGTTAATTCTACCGAATGATGCTTCAATTTGTAGACAGTAATCTTTTGCATATAGTTTTCATAATACGTACGTGTACAATTTAGTATACGAAAACAAGTCCAGGAAATTGCATACCTCTCTAATATGAGATTGCCTACATGCTTTATCGATCTCACAAAAACATCTAACCACATCAATAGAGATTTCTTTCCAATCTCCGAATGCACTGAATACACTGACCTAATGGAGGGGGATTCTTGCTGCACAAAATCTTACATGACAGGCGAGGACACCCAATAAGGAAATATTTCAAATCTCATCAGGAACATGGCAATGAAGAAATGAGAGTCCCAGTTTATTTAAACCTTTCTTAGACTATGTCCTGCGCATTGACAAACACAGATGTGACGAGATGGACACTGACAAATCTAAGCATTCCATACCACATATCAAACGAATCGACTAACAGAACACTGCATTCTTTCTTCTACGCCGGCGTTTAATGTACTAATGATGAGTGGGAAGGGACTATGCAGATGATATTAATCGTTGGGATAAGAACAAACTTGAAAAAAAAAATATCAGCATATTCTCCAAAGTGTTCCAAGAAAAAGGACTCATTATAGACATTTCCAGTTGGTTGGATTGTTGATTTTGTTTAAGCGTGTATAATAGTCTATGGGTTATTTAATGCCTAAATCTAAATATTCTAAACCCAATTTTATGGCTTCAATTAAATAATTTTAAACGTTATTGAGTATTAAATGCATTGTTGGTCAATTTGCCATAAAATATGTAGTTACGAATTCTACTAGAAATACTTGTCGTTGATAATTTTACACACGATAGGTATTGTTGCTTGGTTGATTTGTAAAGGCATATCAACCTCTGTAGGTCATTTAATGAAGAAATATACATATACATATATTTTCTTAGTAATTTTATGCTTTCAGAGTAAACTTACGTTTTTTTAAGATATATACTTGTAGATCATGAAATGTATTCTTGATAATTTTACTATAAAAATGCATATTTATATATATTTTTTTAACGTTGCGTTGTTTGTGACTCTATTATAAACCTTGTGAAGTTTTCTTCCGGCTCTTGCTTTCCAGCCAACTTTGATCTTCAAAATTGTCTTTTGAATCCTCTTCTCTTTTGTTCTCTCCTTTAATTTTATATATATATATATATATATATATATATATATATATATATATATATATATATATATATATATATGGTCGTGTTAGCTCGGATATATCAAGATCGCAAAGCTTTCTGTGTCATAACATAGCTGGCCAATGTAGGTGGTTGCTAGGCAACCAACCAGTCTTACTCCATCGTTAGATGTACAGAACAGTAAATGTTAATCATTTTTTCTTATTCCTTCACACTCAGTAACTCTTTATGTCTTAGTGGCTTTATTGCCTTGCTTGGGTTGAAAGGATTAAAAAGGATTACGGGATTGGACGAAGTTACCCTGTGTACAGAATATTCTTTATTTAATTTCCTTATTTTCGATACTAATTTAGGGAATTTAATTAACCTTTTATTAGTTGCGCATTGATAAAAGTATTTGGAAAATCTCAGAACGCAAGAAAAAAAAAACCTAGCAAATAATTATATCTGATCGAATTATAAGATATTAAAAATCTCTCGTGCGTAGAGATTTGGGGAGCTGATCTATAATTACGAATCAGTATTTTCTTTGTGACCTGCGAATATAAATTGAAATTTTTAATCATTGATGTGTTAAAGATATTGATGATGTACGATATATATTTAATATATCGCCACTCACACTTTCTCCCCCTTTAAATCTTTTTCTCCTTTCACATCAGAAAGAAAATTAATTGTAAAAAAAGCTAAACTAGAATTGGAAAACTGTAAATAAAGTCGAGAGTCAAACATGATTACTAAGAAGCCATCTGTGACCACGTTTTTTTACACTGTCTCTTTCTTTCCACATCCTTCTCTCTAAATCGTTCTCTCTTTCTCTCTCTATCTCTCTCTATATGTATCTATCTCTTACTCTCTGTCAAGCTTTCCCTCTTTCTTTATCTCTGTTTATCTATAGAGAGAGGCAGTGATAGAAAATGACAGTAACAAAATATTATGGGATATCTCAGTCAAGTGAGATCACGTCAATGAACGAAGATGTATCGAATTATTAACGTTCTTGTTCCTTATGATACCAGAGGAACTCAAAAAAAACTGAAAAAGTACCGGGATCTGGCTAGGGAGCTGAAGGGGCCGTGTTATATGAATGTATAACTAATTCATGATTTGTGCGCTCGGAACGCCACCTAGAAAACCGAAGTGGCACTTAAGGAGAAGTGGAATTGTGGCCTGAAAAGTGCCATAATTTGCACTGCGGGTATATTCTGACATGTCCTTGTGTGATGAAAAGTCTTGTTGAGTCCATATCTCAAAACGGAATTTCCATGATGATAATAATAATAATAATAATAATAATAATAATAATAATAATAATAATAACAACAACAACAAAAGAATATGATTTTTTATTGTTATGGCAATCTCTGCAGATCGTAATGTGCCTTTGAAGATACTTTATAAACTATAAAAATAGATACCTTCACTTGGTTGCGTAAAAAAATAGCATAGCATGATCTAAAATGCATTATACTCAATAAAAACAAAGTTTTTTCATCAAAATGTTTATGTTATTATTAAAAGGAAAGACCAAAGTATTTTTTCTTATTTTTTGAAATTTTACATTCCTTTGTAGCACGTCGTAAATTTTGGATTTTTTTTACGTCAGTGGAGGACCAAAGATAAAATTAGCGCTTTTTTTTGCGTTTTTTCCGGTGAAAAGCAAGTTCATTTGGAAATTCTTTCAAAATTCAAATAGTTGTCGGAATTTAATGAACCTTTCAAAACTTATTCAGAAATAAATGTAATTAATTTTGAATTTTCTTGTTACAAATTCGTAACAAATATTTTTTTTTTAAATATGTTACCACCCACTTACATAGTTTCATGAAATTTCGAGAAATTAAATTTTTAAGGGGCAATATTTTAATTAGGTAAAAAGGACTGTTTGGAGAAAGTAAATCATCAGTTTTATTTTGTAAAACAGTTACTCGTTTCATCGAAAATTTACTCTGAATTGTAAAATAAAAATGCCATAAAACTATGACATTAATTAATTAGGGAATCTTTTAATAGCTTTTGTAAATAAATTATATTAAAGAAACTATTATCTAAAGTAAAAAAAAAAATTCGATGAATAATGAATTTTTACAATATTTTTTTCATTTTTTTCAATTTTAATTATAATAATATAATAGTTAAAAATTGTTTAAAATTCTCCATTCCGTTCAAGAATATATTATATAGTGAAAAGTAAATTTAAGAATTAAAATTTGAAAAGCTCACAACAGTCGTTTAAACCCGAATATTTTTTTAAATAATTTTTAGTGAAACAAACGTTCTTAATTTCTACCTATGGGAATCTATAAATGACATAATCCTTAAAAAGGTCAAGTGATTTTAGTGTGATCTGACACACTGCAATTATTTCACTTTTAACTATGTTCTGTTTCATAATAATAATAATAATAATAATAATAATAATAATAATAATAATAATAATAATAAACTAGCAAGAGGAGTAAATGTAAGAACTAGAAAAGGCAGAAGAGTCGAAAGAAAATACAATATCAGGAATGAAAATGAAGTCCTATCAACTAAAGAAAAAATAAAGCAAACAATACAACTGAAGGCTCAAAGAATAAGACGCTACGAGAAAAGATCAAGATCCTATAGACAGAACAAGATCTTTCAAACCGATGCAAAGAAATTTTACAGGGAAATAGGTAAACAAAGAATTGAAGTGACAGTCCCCCCTAAAATGGAAGAAGTTATACAGTTCTGGGGAAAAATATGGGCTTGCCCTAAAGAACACAACGAAGAGGCAGATTGGATTGCGCAAGAGTTAGAACGAATGAAAAATAAACCAGAACAGACATGGGCGGGAATCACAGAAGAAGATGTTAAATGTGCACTGAAAAAAAGCACACAACTGGAAATCTCCAGGAATAGATAAAATTCCTAACTTCTGGCTATATTATTTAAATACAGCACACAAAAAACTCGCCAAAGAACTTCAAGAAATGGTTACCGATCCAACTAAAATTCCTGCATGGATGACCAAAGGAGTTACCTTTCTTCTACCCAAAAATAGTGACACAAATATTCCGAAAAACTATAGACCAATTACATGTCTTCCAACAACATACAAACTGTTAACATCTATTTTAACAAAACAGACATATTTCTTCTTGGAAAGAAATGACATACTACCACTTGAACAAAAGGGTGCAAACGAGGCTGCTACGGATGTAAAGACCAATTACTTATTAATAGGATGATCCTGGAAAACTGCTTCCGTGGAAAAAAAAAAATCTTAGTATTGCCTGGATAGATTATCGTAAAGCATTCGATAGTGTACCACATTCCTGGATCTTAAAGTCTTTAAGTATGTACAAGGTATCACCCGTTATCATCAATTTCATCAAACAATGTATGTCGATATGGAAAACTACACTTTACCTCAATCATAAAAATGGAACCTATAAGTCTGGCGAAATAAACATCAATAGAGGAATATTTCAAGGTGACTCTTTGTCTCCTTTATTATTTTGCATATCACTTATAGCATTAACCAGCCAACTTAACAAGACAGAATGCGGTTACAAAATAGCTCAAAAGAAAATAAACCATCTATTTTACATGGATGACTTAAAATTGTATGCTAGGAATGACAATGAGCTGGAAGGTCTTCTGCAAACTGTAAAATGCTTCAGTGAAGACATTGGAATGAAATTCAATTTGGATAAATGTGCTAAAGCTACAGTTTTACGAGGATCGCTACAACAAACTTCCTCTATTAGTTTAGACCCTGCTGTAACAATAAAAGATTTAGAACAAGGAGAAGCTTATAAGTACCTAGGTGTAAATGAGAGTGAAGGAATTCACCATAAGAAAATGAAAGAAATAGTGCGTAAAGAGTACTATAGAAGGGTACGACTGGTATTAAAAACTGAATTGAATTCTCAGAACAGAATTATGGCCATTAATAACCTTGCCATCCCAGTGGTCCAATATAGTTTCAACATCTTGAACTGGACTCTAAATGACATCAGACAAATGGATTCTAAAACAAGAAAGCTTCTTTTCTAAGTATAAGATGCATCATCCAAAGGCTGATGTAGACCGTCTATACATACCCCGTAAAGAAGGTGGAAGAGGTCTTATTCAGCTAGAATTGTCATACAAGACAACAACTATTGGCTTACTAACTTACATGGAAACAACAAATGACTGGATGATAAAATTAGTGAAACAACATGAAAACAGAAAGAAAAAAAATATTCAATAATAAAAGAAGGCAGTAAATACAAACAACATTTACATTTAGTAGATTCTGTAGTAAATCAAAACAGAAGCCAAGAACCAACTATTGCAGCAAAAGATATGAAAAAAAAAAGCCAAGGATAAAGCCCTTGAACAGATGAAACAACGCTGGCAAGACAAACCTCTGCATGGCCAATATCCAGAACGTGCAAATAAACCCAATGTTGATAAAGTTAATACTCATCGATGGTTACGAGCATCTGGATTAAAGTCTGAAACTGAAGGCTTTATTCTTGCAGCGCAAGACCAGAGTCTTTTCACTAGGAATTTTCAGGCAAATATCATACATAATAATGTGGATCCAAAATGCAGGTTCTGTGACAAATACCAAGAAACAATAGACCATCTAATCTCAGGATGTTCTATACTTGCCCCAAATGAATATAAAAATCGTCACGATAGAGTGGGGCAATACTTACACTGGACAATGTGCAAACACTTTGGAAAATGTGTAAGCAAACACTGGTATGAACATCGGCCAGCGCCGGTTACAGAAATAGAAGATGTCACCATTCTATGGGATTATACCATCCACACAGACAGAAAAATTGAAGCAAATAGGCCGGACATTATTGTCAAAAACCAGAAAGAAAAAACTTGCCTACTAATTGATATGGCTTGTCCAGCGGATTGTAACATAGCAACCAAGGAATTTGAAAAACTATCAAAATACAAAGACCTGGAAATTGAAATAGAAAAAATGTGGAAATTGAAAACAAGAATAATACCAGTGGTAATAGGTGCACTTGGAATTATAAAAAATGGAACAAAACAACACATTGAAAGAATCCCTGGAAACCCCAGCTTAAGAGACATACAGAAAATTGTCTTATTAAGTACAGCACACACACTAAGGAGAACTTTGTCTATGTAACGCTAGCAACTTCATCGGAGATAAAAAAAAAAAAAAAAAAAAAATTAACATGAAATGTGGCCATAACAACACACCACGACCTGCCTTAGGTCTTTCCGCAGACTTGGTAGGTAGTGTGTCCATAGCAGAAATAATAATAATAATAATAATAATCTCAATAATAATAACAATAAACGTCCTTAAAAATAATCACTTCATAATATCAACAAAAAAAAAAAAAATAATGTTTTACTTTTCTTAATTGCTATTTCACAAAATATTTTTACTGTATATATTTATTTTAGTTTGGGTCAAACTTCAATTAATTAATTTTTTTTGTTTAAGCTAGTACACTGAAGAACCTAGAAACAAAATGCAAATTTCATGAAGCTTCTTTGAACCTAAATAAAAGTTAATAAAATATTAAATGATTGCTGAAAATATGTTTATTGGTAATAATTACTACGTAATTAAAAACTAAAAAAAATGAGTTCACTTAGATTTCATAAATATGTCATTTCTGGTCATATGTAAGTGATGTCATCAGCCTGAGAGCTTCTCGATCAATCAATAAAGATCAAAGCAAGATGGGACCTATCGTTGATAAATGATTATATATATATATATATATATATATATATATATATATATATATATATATATATATATATATATATATTATGCTATAAGTAATATTTATTTCAAATCAGATTCATTTAAGTTTAAAATTTCTAATTCTACCCAAATCACAAATCTATAATTTAATTTTGAAAAGAATTTTAAACGCGATAAATTTGTTTGTTTACAAAGTTCTTAAAATTAAGAAAATGGCCGCTTTTAATTTTTAAATCGAGCAGCTATTCGACATTCTAATCTATATCAATTTTTTTTCTGAAATACACCAGAATATTTTACTTACTAAAAGTAATGAAGTTATTCACTTAGCTTTTAATTAAAACTAGAATAAAATCTTTAAGAATGCTTTTTCATTTTTAAAATTTAATTTCAAAACTTAGGTATCGAAAATTCAGTGGAGATACCTACTTAAAAACTACAAAGTTCTTGAAGTGGAAATGTAAAAAATCTGGCAACTTGAGGACATCTATAATTCCAGTTGTAGTTGAAGCCCTTGGATAGACTGGAAAATATTCCGATAGACTCAATAAATGGATTCATGGTAGCCAATGCCTTAAATCAATACAAGAAATTCTACTCCTAAGTAGAGCTCACACATTACGAAGAGCTTTATCTATATAAAATATACGTGATCTTAGGCCTTTTACGTTATTTTACCTCCTGATCAACTATAGCATGGATAGATATGTTTCAAAAGCACTATTTGGACGTTCTTTGATCTGGAGATTTTACGTCAGCGAGTTGGCCTAAGGTACGTCAGATCTAATGATGGTTTCCGCGATGAGATACAGGTTCGAATCCTGCCAGCGGACGCATATTTTTCTAACAAGATTTCTCTAATATCCAGATCGGGTGCAAATAAATAAATGTACAGTTTAATAAATAACTAAAAACAGGCCATCTATTCAAATAGGACTATCCATTTAAAATAATATAAAAACTAATGAATTAAATACATATATATATATATATATATATATATATATATATATTTATTTATTTATATATATATATTTTACCATATTGTATCATTACTAAACACACACACATACACACACACACACACATATATATATATATATATATATATATATATATATATATATATATATATGTATGCATATATGCTTAGTAATGATACAATATGGTAAAAGGTATGGAATTTTCAGGAGAATATAGATCCAAGGAGACCTCAATGTCAAAGGAGAGAGCAAAATTATAATTTAAAGAATATTAAACACTTCAAATCACATAGGTAATGATTTTTATTACACCCACTCAATCTTCAAGACCTACAAACACACACACAAACACACACATATATATATATATATATATATATATATATATATATATATATATATATATATATATATAAGGACTTTCAATAAGTTTTCGCTGTTTTCCAATAGATGGTGTTACCAGAACTGTGTGCTTGTAGTTACAGAAGGTAACGCATCTATAAGGAAGTACTATAAGCAAGCTTGAAATTCAGTGTATGTCATTTCACCGAAGTGTAACCAACTTTGTTTTTCATAAACATGTCGGATTTCGTGCCAAAGAAAGTGTATTTGCTAGGATTTTTACTGCACTACTTTATTCACAAGAAATCTGCAGTTGAATCACACAGAATTCTTGTAGAGACTTACGGCGACCATGATCTATTGGAAGCAACATGCCGAGACTGGTCTTGACGCTGCAAAAGTAATGATTTGGGTGTTGAATATAGAGAACGCTGTGGCGCACCAAAAAAAGTTTGAAGACGAAGAATTGGAGGCATTACTTCATGAAGACTCATGTTAGGCGCAAGCTGAACTTGCAGAATCATTAGTTGATCCCACAACAGTTTCGAAAATTAAGAATGATTAAAAAGCAAGGATGTTGGGTGCCGTACCAGTTGAAGCCGAGAGACTTCGAACGGCGTCTTGTCACTTGTGAACATCTGCTTCCACGGCAGAAAAGGAAAGGTTTTTGCTTCCTATCGTGACCAGCGATCAAAAATGGATACACTACGATAACCCTAAGAGTAGAAGATCCTGTGGTAAGCGCGGCTATGCATCATCATCGTCGGCAAAGACGAATGTCCATGGTTGGAAGGGTCTGCTCTGAATTTGATGAAATCCGCTGGGTGTAGTCTCTTATGAGCTGCTCAAACAAACTGAAACCATCACGCGAGATCGCTATCGAGTACAAGCGAAGAAAACGGCCTCTATATGAGTAGAGTCATGAGAAAGTAATTTTGCAATATGGCAACACTAGGTCACATTTGCTAAGCGGGCGAAAAACTACTTAGAAAGGCTTAAATGGGAAGACCTACCCCACCGACCGTATTCACCAGACATTGCCTGAGCAGCACATTCATTCTTATGAAAATGCAAAAAAGTGGATCGACTCGTGGTTAGCCTCAAAAGTGTCGTTTTACCGACGTGGAATTCAAATGCTGCCAGAAAGATGGGGAAAAGTAGTGGCTAGCGATGAACAGTACTTTCTAGCGAAATGTTTCTTAGTATTTTTTTAATAAATAAACATTACTTTTCTTGAAAAATCACCCAGAAATTATTTAAGGTCCTAATATATATAGATATGGGAATACAACATGATAGGATAAAAAAACAAACAAATAGGAAACGTTTATAAATCTTAAATCTCGCCCCTTTATTAAAGCTTCATCAGAGAATGAGATATGGAGAAAAAAATTTTGGTATTTATATTTTGGTGATTTTTTTTTTTTTGATTTTTTTTCTATTGATTAAGCAGACTTGATCAAATCAATATGTGAACTAACATAAATAATGTCACTAAACAAACATACAGAAATGAATATACTTTACTATCTAAACACTGCATAGACAATCGAAAATTATAATACAGTTTAAAAAAATATGCACACGAACGTTGCCTGACTAGTCAAATGAACGTGAAGTCTGCTTAACCAATGAAAATCAAACAACACAAAAATAAAAATACTAGAGTATTTTCCATATCTCATGCGCCTATGTATCTTTAATAAATTCATAAACGTTTCCTATATTATATATATGTGTGTGTGTGTGTGTGTATGTGGGGGTGCGTGTGTGTGTGTGTGTGTGTGTACGTGCGTGAAGAAATATAATTTTAAGGTATGGTATATTTATGGAATGAAGTGCTCAATATCAGAGATATAGCATATAAATATATATATATACATACATATATATATATATATATATATATATATATATATATATATATACACTACTGTTCAAAAGTTTGAAGCAATACCCAGCTTTAGCATGGGATGAACTTGACAGCAATGTGAAATCCTTCCAACCAAAAGATGAAAAAGAGCTTTTAGAGTGATTGACAAACGAATGAAATTAATCACCAAAGTTATACTTTGCGAAACTTTTGCAACGAATGGCAAAAACTTGTGTCGCAATAATAAAGGCTAAAAAAAAAAAGAAAAATGAATCGTATATTGCTTTTTCTTATTTTTTTTTTATGAAAAAATTTCTAATATATTAACATGTTTCACTCTTTTAACCGTGTATAATAATTTTCTCTTAAAATACAAAATAATTACATTTCAGGCCAATTAAAAAATTATCACTGGCCTCCCTCAAACTTTTGAACTGTTGTATATATATATATATATATATCTGCTCCTGTTGTATATATATATATATATATATATATATATATATATATATCTGCTCCTGTTGTATATATGTATATATATCTGCTCCTGAAATTAATTTCAGTTGAGCACTCTGGGGAAGAGGTGTGGGTTGGTAAACAGTGACTATTATAGCTATATATAGCGAGACTCTTCACGAAAGCGAATTCAGTCACTGTCAGTCACTGGGCATGTTTCTAAAAATAAATATGTTAAAAATCCACCTTCATCCCTACCGTGCGCCGACGGCTTCGTGGTTAGAAGCTCCGACTGACACCAATTCAGTCGGGTTTCGATCCTAGCTAGAGGCAACCAGATGTCTAGCCACAATGATGAGCTGTAAACAGCGAAACAGTCTGTCTGTGGATGACGTCATATATATATATATATATATAATTTTTTTCTTGACTTAATATGAACAACATCCTGCCCTAGGTTAAATTGTCATGTATTGCATCACATCACAGTCAATATTAACAGAAAACGTAATGAGACAAATATGTTAGGTGAGTGTCATATTCTCCTAGCCTTCATTCCTCATGATGTTCCCTTGGGATTTTAACTCTATCTTTCCGATCCTAAATTTTATTATCCGTATAGTAGATTATTATTAACTGTATATTTAATTACAGAATTTTTTTTTTTATAGATTATCTTTTATTTTTAGTATTATTATTAGTAGTATTAGTATTAGTATTATTAAAGATCATGAATTGTCATACATAGATTTTCTTGTCTGTGAGTTTCCCGTCAGAAAGTGGGCGATCATGTCTATCCATTACCCACTGTCACTTCTAACGCTTACCAATGTTTCTATTCTTTTTTATGACTCTTAAGCACTGTCCTACCAAACATTTACACAAGACCGTTTAGAAGTTGCTTTTAATCTATACTGTGAGTGTCAGATTTTCCAACCCTCCTTTTCTCATTATGTGCCCTAGATATTTAAACTATCTCTTTTTATGTTATGTATTAAGCCATATATGACGTAACAGTTAAGTACTCTTTTCTTTCTTTCTAACGATATATTCTAGTTTATACTTAAGCGTGTAGGCAAATATAGATCTATGTTATACTTACGTGTATGCGTAAACATCAGTCTCACTAAATACTTTAGTCAATATTTCGGATTTATGCTTTAATCAATATAGCTGTTTCTTATAGGTCTTATGTTTGAGTCCATAGGCCTAAATTATCCTGGTAATGCCTGTGAATATAAGTAAACAGTTACCAGGTTTATACAAGGTTTGATACATAATTTGGATCTATCTATCTATCTATCTCTCTCTCTCTCTATATATATATGAAGAAAGTGATATAAAAAAATCGGCTTTCCATCTTACCTGAAAATTGGAGGGAAAAAATGGCTATTATCACCTTACCAGACCAAAATAAATTACTAAATAAACGATCTGAGCTCATCTCAAAATGGAGACAGGAAAACAATGTTTTACTACGTTGCTTAAAAATCGAAAACTGAAATGAATAAATACAAATAAACAAAATGTTATAAAAACAAGTAAAATAAATTACCCTAAACAAATAAAAAAAATTAACAAACCAACCCCGTTAGAATAGACGAAATAGAATAAATAAAAAAAATACATAAAAAAACATTTAAAAATTTTCAACCCAAATAAATAAATAAATAAAGTGAATAATAATAAAGAAATTAGCAAATCAATCCCGCCAAAATAACCGTTAGAATAGATTACAACAACTAATCCAAAAATTGGACGTAAAAATAGTTATAACTACTATATAACGATAAAATCTTTAACACGTTACTCAAAAATCGAAAACCAAAATAGAGTAAATAAAAATATACAAAATAAAAAATAAGTATATAAATAAAAAATCAAATAAAATTGATCCAAATAAATGAACAAATTAAGAAATCGCCCCCACTAAAATTACGGTTAGAACTAATAAAAATAAGCATAAATATGCAAAAACAAGTAAAAAATAATAACTCCCCAAAATTGATAAATTAAGAACAGTCCCCCGTCACAATAACAGAATCGACTACGGTAAACAATGTAAACGTCTTCCCAGACCAAAAACTTACTATTAAATAAGCGACGTAAGCAACAACCCCCAGTTTTTCTACTACGTTAATAAAACATCAAAAACCGAAAAGAATAAATAATACAAAATGAAAATGAAAAACACAAAAATTAACCCAAACAAATAAACAAGCCGCTCCTGCAAAAATAACCGCCAGAAAAGATTACCCACAATGCCCCACTGATATATATATATATATATATATATATATATATATATATATATATATATATATATAGTAGCGTCCAAAACTAAGGGACAAAATTTTAAAAACCTAATATTTATTAGAAATAACAAATGTGAAAAGCTGAAATTTTGACAACTGGTAGTCGTTATCATCCATAATAACATACTAAAATTTGAATCATTTGCAAAGGATAGAAAAGAATTATAACAATTATCTATTTATTTTCAAATTTGGAACGTCCAAAAGTAAGGGACAAAATTGAGAAAAAAACTATTATCGAGGATTGTCAAGAACTGATTCGTTCTTGTAGTCGAAGATGTGCAGCTATCATTGAGAGCAAGGGCTTATTTACTAAATATTGATTGTACATGTATTTTTATTGTTTTTTTGTGTTTACATTGTTTTTTTCTCAATTTTGTCCCTTACTTTTGGACGTTCCAAATTTGAAAAATAAATAAATAATTGTTATAATTCTTTTTCTATCCTTTGCAAATGATTCAAATTTTAGTATGTTATTATGGATGATAACGACTACCAGTTGTCAAAATTTCAGCTTTTCACAGTTGTTATTTCTAATAAATATTAGGTTTTAAAATTTTGTCCCTTAGTTTTGGACGCTACTGCATATATATATAAATAGTCGAGGAAAAATCCAACATTCGCGGCCTGACGATTTCACCAAGCATGAAACAGCCTATCCCCTCTGAGTGTTGACTTTAATGTTCACTTATATATATATACGACTATTTTTAAAAAATAATAACTAAAATACTAAGGGACTTTGGATTATTTACCTAACCAGTTCCTTCCTATTTTCTATATATTTTCACATATATATATATATATATATATATATATATATATATATATATATATATATATATATAGATAATATTAGTGGTAAATATATACATACATATGCAAAATATATAGATATATATACATAGGTGCATACACATATATGTATATTTTTTTGAATAAAAAAATTCGAGAGGATAGAATCCAGGTAGAACTCAATGTCCAGGACAGAGTAAGGATATGATAAAAAGGCTTAAACACTAATATTCCATGGTCATAATTCATTCCATTGGAATCGTATATACGATCCAATTCATCAGACCTACAAATTCAAAAAGCTTTCTTGAGGAAATTGATTGTCTGCCTTGTATACATTTTACGAAATAACAACCATCTGTATCAGATTTTAATCTAATAGCAAGGATCGTTTTGTAGACAACATCCTTTCATGACTCATTTCTAAAAAAGTGTTGTTTTTTTTATTAGCTTGAATTTAACGTCGGTCATATTCGATTGGTTGATCACGATACAGCGCTCAAGCCTAATTGGTTCGGGGAAAAAAGAGGAGGTGATTTGCTTTTGAAATTAATTTAATGCTTGACTCGCCAGTAATTTACAATCGCCCGAGGAGACTCGTTGATATGCGTTGAAACATGATAGCAATTGTGTAGCGATTTTTACCATGTTTTTGTTTTAATACCCTAATATAAATAATCTCCTCTCTTTTTCTCTCTCTGTGTTTTTAGTGAGCCTCTGAACTTTGTTTCTTCGAACGTTTATTACACAAACGAAACTGAAAGTCTCACATTAATTAATTACTTATATTTTTCCCATATTTATTCGGGTATAAAATTTTATAAAATAATGCTTAGCGATATTGCTTAGTGATAATTTTTTACATGCAGCAACAGGAGCAGATAGCTCTCCCTTGTTTATTTTCACGCGGTCGACATCTACAATTTATACGCAGAGAAAACAACGCGAAATCGCGTCACATATATCCAGGATAGATAGATAGAGACAGACAGACTGTGTTAGATACATAGCTGGAGACAGACTGCGTTAGATAGATAGATAGATAGATAGATAGATAGATAGATAGATATATAGACTGGAATGTATATATTGAGAGAGCGAGAGACTCACTCAAGTATATATATATATATATATATATATATATATATATATATACACACACAGAGAGAAAGATATATATATATATATATAGATAGATAGATAGATAGATAGATATACTCACTGCAATATATATATATATATATATATATATATATATATATATATATATATATTGCAGTTACTCTATATCTATCTATAAAATAAATAGATAGATAGATAGATAGAAGCACGCATCAGCTGGACACTGAGATAGATAAAATTCGATCTTTCGGTATACTTAAAATTCATCTCCATCTGTACATTATAAGGTCAGATCCCAGCTCTCTTTCTTAGCCAGCGCCACCTCGCGGCCCACGCTTTTGACATCAGATCATGGCGCGTATAGCTGATGGTCGATTATGCTTGGTCAATCACAAGCAATTACCGGCATCAAATATTGACAATGGGAGAAGCTCATATCAAAGACAATCTTCCATATCGATACCATTCTTGATCGGTCGGCGTTCGGCGCTTTTTCTATTGGTACGCTTATCTTTCGCAGTTGAGTAATACCGTGGTCATGATCGATAAAGTTGCAAGGAAAGAGAGAACGTTAGTGAGACGTGGTCTGCCTACAGGTAGGCCTCTGCTCACAAAAGAAATATAAATGCTGGTGAATAAATGAATGGTTGGCAGTGCGTCAGTTGGTGAATTCGATGATCGGTGTTCAAATCATTGTTGCGTAGCCGGTTATCTGTTTCGCGTCACTGAATTTGCAAAAAAAGTAGTGTAGAATTATAATTGTTCATGTTTTCTTGAATGTTCTGCTGCATTGAGTTTCGGCTTCTCATATCCACCGATAGACAGAAAAAATAATATACATGTTTCTGATACTGTACACGTGGTGTTCTTCGAATGATGTAAATAATTGGAAAAGCATTGCTTGCATTGATAATGGAGAAGATGATGTTCAGCATAATAAAATCTAAGCTGCCAAGATGTAGTTCTAGGAATAAAAAGAAATACCTTTGACTTTCATTTGTATATTTTCAACTACTTCAAATGCCGCATTCTGTGTGGACTTTTCAGCTCACATCTGACTTGAATTCTGCAAGTTGTTTACCATCCTGACGATGTAGCATCTTCGGCCCCAAATGAGGTCAAGCAAGACAGTTACTTTAGCTTCTGATGTGCTGGATCAAGTGTTTATGTTTAGCTGAGTTCCATCCAAAACCTGATAACAATCGCTCTGGATGACTGATAGATCTTCCCCAGTTTTTTTTTCCTTTATTGCAGTATATTCGATCTGGTTCATCCTTGAATCTGAGAGCTTTTACGATACTTACACTAAATAATCATTGATTCAATAAATAACTATGGATGATTTGAATGGTCACTGTCACAGTTGTCTTGAAAAGCCAGCTTGACAGGCTCAAAAATGAAGCCGTATACATTTTATCATGATTTATTACTATCTAGCATGTCTATCATCAGGTGTTTCCATAGATCTTGCTCTTCTGTGGTTTGCAGCGTATGTTTCTCTCTATGATAAAGTCTGTGTTCCTCTGCAATTTTTTTATCTCCTCTTCGTTGCCGTACCTGTTTCACTCCTGGATGATGTTTCATTGTCATCTGCAGCTTATGATATCCATTTCCTTGCAGTATATGTTTCACTCCTGGATGATGTTTCATTGTCATCTTCACCTTTTGATCTCCTCTTCCTTGTTTTATCTGCGTCAATCCTGGATGATGTTTCATTGTTATCTTCACCTTTTGATCTCCTCTTCCTTGTTTTATGTGCTTCACTACTGGATAATGTTTCATTGTCATCTGCACCTTTTGATCTACTCTTCCTTGCTGTATTGGCTTCAATCCTGGATGATGTTTCATTGTCATCTGCACCTTTTGATCTCCTCTTCCTTGTTTTATCTGCGTCAATCCTGGATGATGTTTCATTGTTATCTTCACCTTTTGATCTCCTCTTCCTTGTTTTTATGTGCTTCACTACTGGATAATGTTTCATTGTCATCTGCACCTTTTGATCTACTCTTCCTTGCTGTATTGGCTTCAATCCTGGATGATGTTTCATTGTCATCTGCACCTTTTGATCTCCTCTTCCTTGTTTTATCTGCGTCAATCCTGGATGATGTTTCATTGTCATCTTCACGTTTTGATCTCCTCTTCCTTGTTTTATCTGCTTCACTACTGGATGATGTTTCATTGTCATCTGCACCTTTTGATCTCCTCTTCCTTGCTGTATTGGCTTCAATCCTGGATGATGTTTCATTGTCATCTGCACCTTTTGATCTACTCTTCCTTGCTGTATTGGCTTCAATCCTGGATGATGTTTCATTGTCATCTGCACCTTTTGATCTACTCTTCCTTGCTGTATTGGCTTCAATCCTAGATGATGTTTCATTGTCATCTGCACCTTTTGATCTCCTCTTCCTTGTTTTATCTGCGTCAATCCTGGATGATGTTTCATTGTCATCTTCACCTTTTGATCTCCTCTTCCTTGTTTTATCTGCTTCACTACTGGATGATGTTTCATTGTCATCTGCACCTTTTGATCTACTCTTCCTTGCTGTATTGGCTTCAATCCTGGATGATGTTTCATTGTCATCTGCACCTTTTGATCTCCTCTTCCTTGTTTTATCTGCGTCAATCCTGGATGATGTTTCATTGTCATCTTCACCTTTTGATCTCCTCTTCCTTGTTTTATCTGCTTCACTACTGGATGATGTTTCATTGTCATCTGCACCTTTTGATCTACTCTTCCTTGCTGTATTGGCTTCAATACTGGATGATGTTTCATTGTCATCTGCACCTTTTGATCTATTCTTCCTTGTTTATCTGCGTCAATCCTGGATGATGTTTCATTGTCATCTTCACGTTTTGATCTCCTCTTCCTTGTTTTACCTGCTTCACTACTGGATGATGTTTCATTGTCATCTGCACCTTTTTGATCTACTCTTCCTTGCTGTATTGGCTTCAATCCTAGATGATGTTTCATTGTCATCTGCACCTTTTGATCTCCTCTTCCTTGTTTTATCTGCGTCAATCCTGGATGATGTTTCATTGTCATCTTCACCTTTTGATCTCCTCTTCCTTGTTTTATCTGCTTCACTACTGGATGATGTTTCATTGTCATCTGCACCTTTTGATCTACTCTTCCTTGCTGTATTGGCTTCAATCCTAGATGATGTTTCATTGTCATCTGCACCTTTTGATCTCCTCTTCCTTGTTTTATCTGCTTCACTACTGGATGATGTTTCATTGTCATCTGCACCTTTTGATCTACTCTTCCTTGCTGTATTGGCTTCAATCCTGGATGATGTTTCATTGTCATCTGCACCTTTTTTGATCCCCTCTTCCTTGTTTTATGTGCTTCACTACTGGATAATGTTTCATTGTCATCTGCACCTTTTGATCTACTCTTCCTTGCTGTATTGGCTTCAATCCTGGATGATGTTTCATTGTCATCTGCACCTTTTGATCTCCTCTTCCTTGTTTTATCTGCGTCAATCCTGGATGATGTTTCATTGTCATCTTCACGTTTTGATCTCCTCTTCCTTGTTTTATCTGTTTCACTGCACTGGATGATGTTTCATTGTCATCTGCACTACTTTTGATCTCCTCTTCCTTGCTGTATTGGCTTCAATCCTGGATGATGTTTCATTGTCATCTGCACCTTTTGATCTCCTGATCTCTTCCTTGTTTTATCTGCGTCAATCCTGGATGATGTTTCATTGTCATCTGCACCTTTTGATCTATTTCCTTGCTTTATCTGGCTTCAATCCTGGATGATGTTTCATTGTCATCTGCACCTTTTGATCTCCTCTTCCTTGTTTTGTATCTGCAATCCTGGATGATGTTTCATTGTCATCTGCACCTTTTGATCTCCTCTTCCTTGTTTTTCATTGTCATCTTCTGATCTGTTGTTTTATCTGCTTCATACTGGATGATGTTTCATTGTCATCTGCACCTTTTGATCTACTCTTCCTTGCTGTATTGGCTTCAATGATGATGTTTCATTGTCATCTGCACCTTTTTGATCTCCTCTTCCTTGTTTTATCTGCGTCAATCCTGGATGATGTTTCATTGTCATCTTCACCTTTTTGATCTCCTCTTCCTTGTTTTATCTGCTTCACTACTGGATGATGTTTCATTGTCATCTGCACCTTTTGATCTACTCTTCCTTGCTGTATTGGCTTCAATCCTGATGATGTTTCATTGTCATCTGCACCTTTTGATCTATTCTTCCTTGTTTTATCTGCGTCAATCCTGGATGATGTTTCATTGTCATCTTCACGTTTTGATCTCCTCTTCCTTGTTTTATCTGCTTCACTACTGGATGATGTTTCATTGTCATCTGCACCTTTTGATCTACTCTTCCTTGCTGTATTGGCTTCAATCCTAGATGATGTTTCATTGTCATCTGCACCTTTTGATCTCCTCTTCCTTGTTTTATCTGGAATCCTGATGATGTTTCATTGTCATCTTCACCTTTTGATCTCCTCTTCCTTGTTTTATCTGGATGATGTTTCATTGTCATCTGCACCCTTTTGATCTACTCTTCCTTGATGATTGGCTTCAATCCTAGATTGTTTCATTGTCATCTGCACCTTTTGATCTCCTCTTCCTTGTTTTATCTGCTTCACTACTGGATGATGTTTCATTGTCATCTGCACCTTTTGATCTACTCTTCCTTGCTGTATTGGCTTCAATCCTGGATGATGTTTCATTGTCATCTGCACCTTTTGATCCCCTCTTCCTTGTTTTATCTGCGTCAATCCTGGATGATGTTTCATTGTCATCTTCACCTTTTGATCTCCTCTTCCTTGTTTTATCTGCTTCACTACTGATGATGTTTCATTGTCATCTGCACCTTTTGATCTACTCTTCCTTGCTGTATTGGCTTCCTGGATGATGTTTCATTGTCATCTGCACCTTTTGATCCCCTTTCCTTGTTTTATCTGCGTCAATCCTGGATGATGTTTCATTGTCATCTTCACCTTTTGATCTCCTCTTCCTTGTTTTATCTGCTTCACTACTGGATGATGTTTCATTGTCATCTGCACCTTTTGATCTACTCTTCCTTGCTGTATTGGCTTCAATCCTGGATGATGTTTCATTGTCATCTGCACCTTTTTTGATCTCCTCTTCCTTGTTTTATCTGCGTCAATCCTGATGATGTTTCATTGTCATCTTCACCTTTTGATCTCCTCTTCCTTGTTTTATCTGCTTCACTACTGGATGATGTTTCATTGTCATCTGCACCTTTTGATCTACTCTTCCTTGCTGTATTGGCTTCAATCCTGATGATGTTTCATTGTCATCTGCACCTTTTGATCTCCTCTTCCTTGTTTTATCTGCGTCAATCCTGGATGATGTTTCATTGTCATCTTCACGTTTTGATCTCCTCTTCCTTGTTTTATCTGCTTCACTACTGGATGATGTTTCATTGTCATCTGCACCTTTTGATCTACTCTTCCTTGCTGTATTGGCTTCAATCCTGGATGATGTTTCATTGTCATCTGCACCTTTTGATCTCCTCTTCCTTGTTTTATCTGCGTCAATCCTGGATGATGTTTCATTGTCATCTTCACGTTTTGATCTCCTCCTCTTCCTTGTTTTATCTGCTTCACTACTGGATGATGTTTCATTGTCATCTGCACCTTTTTGATCTACCTCTTCCTTGTTTTATTGGCTTCAATCCTGGATGATGTTTCATTGTCATCTGCACCTTTTGATCTCCTCTTCCTTGTTTTATTGGCTTCAATCCTGGATGATGTTTCATTGTCATCTTCACGTTTTGATCTCCTCTTCCTTGTTTTATCTGATTCACTACTGGATGATGTTTCATTGTCATCTGCACCTTTTGATCTACTCTTCCTTGCTGTATTGGCTTCAATCCTGGATGATGTTTCATTGTCATCTGCACCTTTTGATCTCTCCTCTTCCTTGTTTTATCTGCGTCAATCCTGGATGATGTTTCATTGTCATCTTCACGTTTTTGATCTCCTCTTCCTTGTTTTATCTGCTTCACTACTGGATGATGTTTCATTGTCATCTGCACCTTTTGATCTCCTCTTCCTTGTTTTATTGGCTTCACTAATCCTGGATGATGTTTCATTGTCATCTGCACCTTTTGATCTCCTTCCTTGTTTTATCTGATTCACTACTGGATGATGTTTCATTGTCATCTGCACCTTTTGATGTTTCCTTGTCAATCCTGGATGATGTTTTTTGATCTGCACCTTTTGATCTCCCTTTGTTTTATCTGATTCATTACTGGATGATGTTTCATTGTCATCTGCACCTTTTTTGATCTACTCTTCCTTGCTGTATTGGTTTCAATCCTGATGATGTTTCATTGTCATCTGCACCTTTTGATCCCCTCTTCCTTGTTTTATCTGGTTTCAATCCTGGATGATGTTTCATTGTCATCTTCACCTTTTGATCTCCCTCTTCCTTGTTTTATCTGCTTCACTACTGGATGATGTTTCATTGTCATCTGCACCTTTTGATCTACTCTTCCTTGCTGTATTGGCTTCAATCCTGGATGATGTTTCATTGTCATCTGCACCTTTTGATCTCCTCTTCCTTGTTTTATCTGATTCAATCCTGGATGATGTTTCATTGTCATCTTCACCTTTTGATCTACTCTTCCTTGTTTTATCTGGCTTCAATACTGGATGATGTTTCATTGTCATCTGCACCTTTTGATCTACTCTTCCTTGTTTTATCTGCTTCAACTGGATGATGTTTCATTGTCATCTGCACCTTTTGATCTACTCTTCCTTGTTTTATTGGCTTCAATCCTGGATGATGTTTCATTGTCATCTGCACGTTTTGATCCCCTCTTCCTTGTTTTATCTGCTTCACTACTGGATGATGTTTCATTGTCATCTGCACCTTTTGATCTCCTCTTCCTTGTTTTATTGGCTTCAATCCTGGATGATGTTTCATTGTCATCTGCACCTTTTGATCTCCTCTTCCTTGTTTTATCTGCTTCAATCCTGGATGATGTTTCATTGTCATCTGCACGTTTTGATCTCCCTCTTCCTTGTTTTATCTGCGTCAATCCTGGATGATGTTTCATTGTCATCTTCACCTTTTGATCTCCTCTTCCTTGTTTTATCTGTTTCACTCCTGGATGATGTTTCATTGTCATCTGCACCTTTTGATTTTTTCCTTGTTTTATCTGCTTCACTACTGGATGATGTTTCATTGTCATCTGCACCTTTTGATCTACTCTTCCTTGCTGTATTGGCTTCAATCCTGGATGATGTTTCATTGTCATCTGCACCTTTTGATCTCCTCTTCCTTGTTTTATTGGCTTCAATCCTGGATGATGTTTCATTGTCATCTTCCCCTTTTGATCTACTCTTCCTTGTTTTATCTGCTTCACTACTGGATGATGTTTCATTGTCATCTGCACCTTTTTGATCTACTCTTCCTTGCTGTATTGGCTTCAATCCTGATGATATTTCATTGTCATCTGCCCCTTTTGATCTACTCTTCCTTGTTTTTATCTGCGTCAATCCTGGATGATGTTTCATTGTCATCTTCACGTTTTGATCTCCTCTTCCTTGTTTTATTGGCTTCACTACTGGATGATGTTTCATTGTCATCTGCACCTTTTGATCTCCTCTTCCTTGTTTTATTGGCTTCAATAATGGATGATGTTTCATTGTCATCTGCACCTTTTGATCTATTTTTCCTTGTTTTATCTGCTTCACTACTGGATGATGTTTCATTGTCATCTGCACCTTTTGATCTACTCTTCCTTGCTGTATTGGCTTCAATCCTGGATGATGTTTCATTGTCATCTGCACCTTTTGATCTACTCTTCCTTGCTGTATTGGCTTCAATCCTGGATGATGTTTCATTGTCATCTGCCCCTTTTGATCTACTCTTCCTTGTTTTATCTGCTTCACTACTGGATGATGTTTCATTGTCATCTGCACCTTTTGATCTACTCTTCCTTGCTGTATTGGCTTCAATCCTGGATGATGTTTCATTGTCATCTGCCCCTTTTGATCTACTCTTCCTTGTTTTATCTGCTTCACTACTGGATGATGTTTCATTGTCATCTGCACCTTTTTTGATCTACTCTTCCTTGCTGTATTGGCTTCAATCCTGATGATGTTTCATTGTCATCTGCACCTTTTGATCTACTCTTCCTTGTTTTATCTGCCAATCCTGGATGATGTTTCATTGTCATTTCACGTTTTGATCTCCTCTCTTCCTTGTTTTATGTTTCATGATGTTTCATTGTCATCTTCACCTTTTGATCTATTTTTCCTTGTTTTATCTGCTTCACTACTGGATGATGTTTCATTGTCATCTGCACCTTTTGATCTACTCTTCCTTGCTGTATTGGCTTCAATCCTGATGATGTTTCATTGTCATCTGCACCTTTTGATCTCCTCTTCCATGTTTTATTGGCTTCAATCCTGGATGATGTTTCATTGTCATCTTCACCTTTTGATCTCTCTTCCTTGTTTTATCTGCTTCACTACTGGATGATGTTTCATTGTCATCTGCACCTTTTGATCTCCTCTTCCTTGTTTTATTGGCTTCACTAACTGGATGATGTTTCATTGTCATCTGCCCTTTTTTGATCTACTCTTCCTTGTTTTATCTGTTTCACTACTGGATGATGTTTCATTGTCATCTGCACCTTTTGATCTACTCTTCCTTGTTTTATTGGCTTCACTCCTGAATATTGTTTCATTGTCATCTTCACCTTTTGATCATTTGTTTTATCATGATGTTTCTTGTCATCTGCACCTTTTGATCTCCTCTTCCTTGTTTTATCTGCTTCACTACTGGATGATGTTTCATTGTCATCTGCACCTTTTGATCAATTATCTGGATGATGTTTCATTGTCATCTTCACCTTTTGATCTCCTCTTCCTTGTTTTATCTGCTTCACTACTGGATGATGTTTCATTGTCATCTGCACCTTTTGATCTACTCTTCCTTGTTTTATCTGCTTCACTACTGGATGATGTTTCATTGTCATCTGCACCTTTTGATCTACTCTTCCTTGCTGTATTGGCTTCAATCCTGGATGATGTTTCATTGTCATCTGCACCTTTTGATCTCCTCTTCCATGTTTTATCTGCGTCAATCCTGGATGATGTTTCATTGTCATCTTCACGTTTTGATCTCCTCTTCCTTGTTTTATCTGCTTCACTACTGGATGATGTTTCATTGTCATCTTCACCTTTTGATCTCCTCTTCCTTGTTTTATCTGCTTCACTACTGGATGATGTTTCATTGTCATCTGCACCTTTTGATCTACTCTTCCTTGTTTTATCTGCTTCACTACTGGATGATGTTTCATTGTCATCTGCACCTTTTGATCTACTCTTCCTTGTTTTATCTGCTTCACTACTGGATGATGTTTCATTGTCATCTTCACCTTTTGATCTCCTCTTCCTTGTTTTATCTGCTTCACTACTGGATGATGTTTCATTGTCATCTGCACCTTTTTATCTACTCTTCCTTGCTGTATTGGCTTCAATCCTGGATGATGTTTCATTGTCATCTGCACCTTTTGATCTACTCTTCCTTGCTGTATTGGCTTCAATCCTGGATGATGTTTCATTGTCATCTGCACCTTTTGATCTCCTCTTCCTTGTTTTATCTGCTTCACTACTGGATGATGTTTCATTGTCATCTGCAGCTTCCTTCCTTGCCGCATCTGCGCCCCCCTCCTTGATTCTACCTCCTCTGATGTTTCAGATGCTCGATTTTCTATGGATTGCAGCATCTTTTTGTTTCCTAGGTCGTGCCTCCTCTGGCATTTCTTCTGCTATTCACTCCCTTTGCCTTAGAACTCTGGTCTTTGTATTTTTCCATGGCATAACTTTGAATTCTTCATTTCACTCCATGGAACTTCAGAACCATAAAGTAACTTTGATTCAAGCTATGTCAAATTCTGGTCAAAAGATTGATATGGGCCAGAATTCTGATTTTAGCCGAAACTTTGATTTGATCCGAAATTCCAATTTAGACCGATAATTAAATTCTTCAAATCGCAAAAAAAGTTACAATTTAATACTGGTTAAATCTAGGCATTTTGTAGAAATAAAATTTATTTCCTCAATTCAAAAAGTTTTGAAGATATTTTAAATTGAATTTAAAACAATTATTTTTAAATTCACACTGCTTTCGTGCTACTTTGAACTCAATATAAATTAAAATCTTTTAAAATCACTAATTGTTTTAGTTATTTAAAAATTCAAATTTTTAACTATTCTCTCCTCATCAAGACATAAATCCCAATGTCGGATGTCCAACCATCATATCGAGAGCAAATTCTGACTCCAAAAAGGTATAATATGTCTATGTTGACCGTGGCCCGAATTTGAGGGTTTTCAGACATACGGACTGACAGACAGAATTCGCTGCTTATATTATAACTCACAATGAAAGTAATTATAAATAAGTAAGAATTAAACTTTTTATTCACAACTTCCTTATTTTTAACGTCTGGTGATTAACAGACAAGTAATTTCAAGGGAGGTGAATCGGATGTAGAATTGCAGATTTTAAATGAAACGGTATTTTATGCACTTCAAAATGTCAAGTATTTAAAAAGAAATTGAAACGTTGGAAGGCGTGCAAATATTAAGTTGTTCGGAAAATAATTGTGACTTCACCCTGGCCTCTCTCTGCCCCCGTGCTGTTCCGAGACGACCAATGTGACTTGGTATTAGTCGCGGCACCAAATGTGACGTTCTAACCCTTGGCCGATTCGGATGGGAATCTGGTTAGCTTCGGTATCAGCTTTGTCGTTCCCAGCTCGCCTCCAACGTCCGTTTACCGAAGTAACAGCTTTGATTTCTAGTCTAACCTACCCACGTTGTGATTTGATCTTAGGTAGACGAAATCAATCAGTCGCCGGGCCGCAATGCAAGCCGAGTCCGAGCAAAGGTAACACCGCACAAGTATTTGTAAAAAGAAAATAAAGTAACAACTCGAAAAGTTCAAATGTGTTAAAAAAAGAATAACAAATATTTTTTTTATACCTGGTTGCTGAATACAGGACTGTGTCTTTCTCCCAAACCGCTAATATGGATGCGTGACATTTTGCTTTTGTTAGGCGAGTCTTAATATCTTAAGTTGTTTTTCAATAACTGTTTTTTTTTGTTTTTTTTTTGTATCTTCAGGTGATATTCGTAAAACTTGTTTTGGTGGTGTGAGTCTAAGTCGTTCTTCAAAAATAAACTTTTCCTGGTTAGAAGTCGAAGTCGGTATGCGTGGATCTTCAGTCAGCTTCCTGCGAGGCTGGTCTCACAGCTCAACTCTGTCTGCGTCTGCGTCTCTCTCTCTCTTACTGCAACTGCAAGTAACTGCCGTCTACTCGCTGCGACTCTGTTTATATGGACGCCGACCAAAACCGGATGTGGGCTTTTCGGGGTTTGAGTTCCTTGATAATTCTAAATCCAGAATAAGGATTTTCTTTGTTTTCGGACAGGAAAATTTATCACTTTCCATTTTTGGAAGTCCATTACTTTTTGCTTTAGAAGTGTTCTTAAGGGTATCGTCCTCCCAAATTCTTCCTTTCTCATATTGGTGTCTCACACCAATCCCCTCAGAGGGCGTCAACAGGTTTCCCTTCTCTCTCATAGTGGTATCTCACACCAATCCCCTCAGAGGCGTCAACAGGCCTCCCTTTTCATATGTTTACCATTATCGCTCAAAGAAAAAACAAATTATCTTCTTTTTTTTTCTTTTCTTTCTCTTCCCGACACCAGACCCCTACGACTCGTTGTGTTGTCCTTAATCTCTATCTTAACCGAATGTCACCTGGACTTTATCAACGAGATTTTCGCCAGCGTCAAATAATCATCGGGGTTGATCAAGTGAATCTCTTTGTCTCCTCAATGCCTACGGGCTTCCGTCGCCACAATCTGTCCAGGCAACAAACTCTTATCATGGCTAAGTCTGAACATAATACAGGTGTTTTTTCCCAAAACCAAATGATATCTCCGAAAGATAGTTAATGGTTTATTCTTCCCTTTTCCTTGGGTGGCCCAGCTGATGTTTTTCTCGTTCAGTAAGTGACCTGATTACAATTATCTCCCAGCTTCTGTTTCGTAGGCCACTTGACCAATTTGAAATTTTCATTATTGCAATGGGCAGATGGCTATCTTTTATTCGCCGCCTCGTAGCATAAATTAATTCGACAGATCCGAGATCTTACGAATTTCCTATCTTCTGCGAAAAAAATACTTTTCTTCGCAAATGAAAATAAAATCTTTACCACTTTTCTTTGTTAAAAAAATAACATCGCTCAGTATGTCTTTTCGTGATAGCTTTTTATCGCCTTAATTATTTCAGCTTCTTCTTGCCTTAATTATTTCTCACTTTTAATTTCCACGCGACCGCTAAACAGTGTCACATAATGACCTATTTAAGACTCACATATTCTTAAAGAATTAATGCATTTAAAAAGTGTTTAAATCAATTGAAATAGGTTCCTTAAACATCTAGATATTTTTACCATCGAGATGAAAGCTTATTTATGTTGTGATGATAAAACTAAATATTTGGATGCCAAGAAATCGATTGGTTCCTGTAACTATTTCATGCCTTCCAAATAAATACCGTCTTCGTGAATATCTATGTTGCCTTTCCTGGAACCGGCCGTCTCAGGCAAAAACCTCGATTTCCCCCACCCTGTTGTGAGGCCCATTCTCCAGCTGGATAAACATTCGTGAGGATACTAGAAAAACCGAGTAAAAAATAACGATTAATAACATTTAGCGTCTTCGAAAAATGTCCGATTGTAGCATCAAATTTAATTCCTGAATTAATGTATTTAGACAGTGCTTAAATTAGTCAAAGCAGAAACCACGAAAATCTATACATTTCTGTCATCAAGTTAAATGTTTATTTATACCTTTCCAATAAATCTGAAAAGATTTGAAGTGCAATAAATATTTGAATGAAGTTTCTGTATTTTCTATTCAACAGAATACCTTCAGGCTTTAAAAAATTCAGGATGCTTGGAAAAGCGGTAATGGGTAGGCCAAATGTCAATGGAATATGGTGGATTTGCCAATGCCTCGTATCCCAAATCTGTTAGCTTCTGCAGTGGAATCCAAGCAAAATTTGTCCGAGCTTTGTCAGGAAGCAGATTTGGACCTTGTCGATTAGCCATTACCGGACGCATTTTTATTAACTAAATGCGAATTTCATCCGGTTACTGGCAGTAAACTTCAGAAGTGATGACCTGGTTAAATTCCAGGATGGATAACACCAATGGCGGACCATCAGATAGTCACCAATTTTCTTCCATTATTGCATTTTTGGTTTTGGAAAATGATTGGTCCCTTCGACATGATCAAGTCATTGAGTCGATCGTTAAAATTGTCATAAACGAATCACTTCTCATCCCAAGTCACTAGTCGATCAAGAAATCGATCATTCGAATTTCATACAGACTTCAAAACGTCGAAAACACTGACTTTCATTGAGTTCAGATGGAACACATGTAACAAGATACTTCACCTTGGGAATGCTGACACCCATTATTTGCGACATTTTTCTGTCAATTTAATATGGGTTTTGTTCGACTAGACTTCAGATATCGACTATGTAGATCCGAGTTCTATCTGCGGAACTTTAGAAACCAGTGCCGTAATCTTCGATCACTGGTGGACTCTTCATCCCATGCTCTTGTTAATGTTGGCAGTACTTGAACTCATGTAAAAAAATAATATTTTTTCATGTCCAATTTTTTTTTTTTTTTTTTTCAGATTTTGTTATTTCAATTTAATTATTAGCTTAGAATCACTTCCAACCAAAGCTATGCAGCCCAGTCTACTCTGTTATTTAACCCATGAATAAATAAGATCATGACTCAAAGAGAACAGCATTTTCCCACAGTCCCCATTTCTCCCAAACTCTGTGCTACTGTAAGCATGAATCCAAAACTATCCATTCATCTTCTTTTGCGATATTCAATTAGTTCGGCCGTTGCAAAGTGCCCGGCCTTTATTCAGTTGATTATACACTGTGGATAAAGACTTTGGTTAGATCCAGTAACTGGACCCAAAGAGGTGTGAGTTCAATACCAGGCCACAACAGTGGTGAACCAAAATCTTGGGGAGTTGATTTGAAGGGAAATAACTGAGACATCCAAAAGAGGCATGGCACGTGGAACTAGAATAATCTACCCCCCCCCAGTGGACGAAATAAAGATTTCATTTCGAAATTCCAATCATCTGAAAAAGACCGGAGCGTAAAACGGCCGAAACGTTATAAAATGGCAATGAAGATGAGTATAACTGTCCGAATAATGTAAATAATGCAAGTGAAAATCGTTTTTTGTCTACAAAAAATATTAATGCAATATTCACTCGCACAAGAAGAATCATTCTTAAAGCCGGATAATGTTCCGGATTTAAATGACCCACAAAGTGTTGACAAACCGTAAAAATAATCATTCGATCAGTTAATCTACACTGTGCGACTTGGCTTAGAGCCCGATCACGTTAATACAAACAGTTTCTGTACAATCGCCGACGTTAAGCAACGTCGAGCCTGGTCAGTACCTAGATACGTGACAGATTGAAAATACTAAATGCTGTATGTTTGGGTGTGAAGATGGTATAATTCAGGAATCGGCATCATATGGCACGCGTGCGATACATGGCACGTCAAGCAATTTCCAGTGCCACGCAGCCACAAATGACACCCCAAAGTCCGAACAAATAACTACTACAACGCAAAAAAGATATTTAGCCGTTTCAATTTTAATATATACTAAAGTATATACACTCTGTATTAATATATAAAATATATTGACCTTGACTTGTATAAAACTACATATGCTGTTACCCCACTGGATGATTTTAAAAGTCGACACATAGCTAGCAAAAGGGTTGACGACCCCTGGTGTCATGGATAAGGGCTGGGAATGGTTAATCGGAGAGCTGAGTTCCAATTCGCGTTGAGATGGTTATATATATTCGCTTATGCGTAACTACTCTGGGGAAAGGCGAGAATTGACCTCTTCTTAACCCAGCTGTGGGTCAATTAACAATACTTGTATCACTAAAGCATTATTATTTAAAGAAAAATACATATCTAAAATTAAATGACCTGTAAATCTCTATCTATAAAAGACAGGATGTGTGTGTGTGTGTGTGTGTGTGTGTGTGTGTGTGTGTGTGTGTGTGTGTGTGTGTGTGTAACGAATGCCCGACCGCAATTTTCGACGGATTTGCACCAAAATTTACAAGCACATGTTCCAAGTTAGTGGAAAGGCCAAGACCGACGTTGCATTCCGCAACTCCCATCGACAGTGGAAATAATCGATTTTTTCATGCTTCTACGGCAGATTTTTCCCAAGTTTGCGGCCATTTTCTACGGGCCAGAGTTTAACCTAGATGGCTGCCACGAATAGGCAGGAAGATTCTATTGGCCAGCGTGAGAGCCAACAGCTGACTGACACGAATGTTAACTAGCATGCAAAAAAATAATCGATAGCTGCATTCGTCACAAGTGGGAAATATTTAAATCTGCATGGCACTTTACTCCAATTGGCTCATTCGCTTGCTTAAACTCAACGTTGATTCTGATTCCGCAGAACTGAGTTGGGTGTGAAAAAAGTATTTGCTGTTAACATTCTTTTTTCATTCGGTTTTCCCAGTTACGAGTCCTTTTTTTAAAGCTGATCGTTTTGTTTTCATTTTGTTTAGTTCTTTTTTCGTAGCAGATTTAATGTTTAGTATAGATCTTAGAAAAAATTCGCAGTGTGAGATAGGCAAGAAGTAAGGCATGTAGCAACATCAGCACGGCAAAGAGTACTCCTTTAAAAGCAAGGAAGGGCAAAAATATTTTAAGTCAAGCGATAACGATTGCTGCATGAGTCGTACGATTTTTGAATCAAGCACGGGCAACGTCGGGCCATGCTGCTAGTTGTTAATAAACCATAGAAAAAGAATCATTCTGTGCGATCTGATTTACTTTGGGGGCCACGTCTGTATCAACTAATGATTTACAAAACGAAATATTCATCGAAACGAAAGGATAATCATGAGAAGTGATTGAAATTTGAATTCGGTTCGTCGTTGCCATTTACAGCACCGTGAAATTTTACAATACTTCAGACAGTAAGTAAAAAATATAAAAAGTCACCAATTTATAGAATTTTTTTTGTTGAATGGATGGATTATTAGCATAGATTAACTTTTTTTTTCATTTTTAAATGGAAAATTGTTTAGAAGAGAAAAGTGAGCTACGTTTGAAAAGAAAATCCTGTTTGTATGAACGCATGCGCAGTAGGACCTGTCCAACGAACCACTTTTTATTTTGTTGGCATCAAATAAGATATGAAATCGCAAGTTGAATGACGAAAAGTTTGAGAAAATGTGGAGCTTAAGTCATAAGAAAATGTGGAATGCTAAGAAAAATAATACCAATTAGCATTCACCAACAACAAAATATATATATATATATATATATATATATATATATATATATATATATATATATATATATATATGTATGTTTTTTTATTTAACTATAAGTAACTGCAGCAGGTGTCTGATGCCGAAGAGAAAGAATGATCTAAAAATAATATCTCTCTTGGTTCCGCTTCTCTTTCGGAAATATCGTGAGCGTTGTTAAAAAAAACAACAACAAAAGACAGCACGAATGGACGTTTAATTCATTCGGTATTCAGAATAAGCATTCTAAATAGATTTAGTAGTTTAGAGACACGTATAAATGAACAGGCTAGTAAAATTAAAAAAAACAAAAAACAATAGAGAATCTTTGACCATTTTTTTTAATTCCAAGCCGGCATTTACTGCTAAATGTTTTTTACAAAATATGTTAAACAACGTAACAACTACCATGGGTACATGGCAGCAGCCCCAAAAAACTGAGATAGGCATGTACAAGAGGAGGACAACAACACTCAGAAAACAGTCTGCCTGCCTTATGTGAAGTGGTTATCAGTGAAAATACAAAGGATCTGCGGTCCATATAACATCAGGACAACCTTGAAAAGCTTGACGACACTTTGCACATATCTCTCCCGAGTAAGACCTCCCCCACAGAGGAGAACATGACTAAAGACTGTGTGTACGCTACCACGTGCAGCTGTGGAAAAATCAGGCGTGGCTGACCACATATGGAGAGAAGAGGGACATCACCACCCTCTGTGGAATCAGGTTGAGATCATAGACAAAGAACACTATTGAAAAATTCGTAAACTTAAGGAATTAGCACATATGCTAGGCCACAAAAATCTCCTGAGCCGACCAAGCATAGAAATGAATGCATCATGGAAACCAGTAATAAGGAGTGCCAGAGAAAAGCGATAATAACAACAGAAATTGCAATGTGAGCTCTGGTAAAAATATGTAATGATATTAGGAAAAATTGCAATATGAGCAATGGTAAAAAATGATTGCGGAAGACATTCGTTTATAATACCCAGAAATTCATACACAGATGCCCTCAAGGACACATGGCACAGTGGATAAAGGCGTCGGTTAGATCCAGTGACAGGACTCAAAAGAGTGTGAGTTCAATACCCGGTGGATAACTTTCACGGGGAAAGTAACAGGAGATAAGTTATAACTGACATCTATTAAACATGGCACGTGGAACTAGAAATATTTGCCCCAGTGAGCGAAATAAAGGGTTCATTTCGACATTCCAACCATCTGAAGAAACGTTGTAATAAATATGGCGACAAAGATGAGGAAAATAGAGCGAACAATGTAAATATGTGAGAGATTTTTATATCTTTGATGGTGTCCTGTTTCAAGCAAAAGGGAAGATAGTCGCCAGTACAAACGACCAAATGATTGCGCCAAGTTTATCCCGAGCCCCACTTCTAATATCTTGGGTAGCCAATTTGAAATGTTGTCTCGTGGTCGATCCAGTTGATGGTGTATATTTATGAACGCTATTTAAACCTGAATCAAGTTTGGTCGAGCAGCAAGTAAAACGACGATTAAAACAGAGCTGAGCAAGTTTTTTTTTTTTTTTTTTCAGGGAGGATTCTATTATTTTCGGCCTCATGCACAATAATATAAGAGAAAATAATTTCATATTTAATATTTTTATAATCGTTAATGAGCTTTGTGGAGATAAGAAATTGTTTCTGAAACAGGATTCAGTTTACTTATGATGTACGCTAAAACTTGCTTAACACCTGGTCTTTCCTTGTCGTGGTAGAGGATCTAGCGGGGTTCAATGACTCTAAGAACGATGCCTTCGGGAGGTCTAAACTCCCGCAAGTGCCACCCTTGGCGGCAATATCGAAGTCAAGGATCCAGACTAAGCGTGACCAACTCCAAAGAATACAACGGTTGAATAAGCGGGTGACGATTACAACAGATCCCAATGGTTCAACCAGCGGGTGAAGACGGCTACGCGTGACCGGTCTGCTATAACTGGATTCTGCAAGTTTCATTTCATATGCCCCACAGAGGAAGGTCAGGTGAGCTAATGTATGGATCACTCCCTGACAAGTTGAGGCCCACCTTAAACAAATCGGCATTTCTATTATATATTATTTTTCTCATATCCAACCAGCTCTGGCAAAGCCAAACGGCGATAATGAATGAATGACAAGAGCTGGTGAAAATGGAAGGTTCTAGCCCTGGACCTGCACGTTGACTTTATGTCGAAGATGTAGTGAATACCTTTTTATAGAACTGGATCTAATTTCTGATTCTATCTTACATGCGGTACAAGGGCGAAAAGTATGGGAAACCAGTGTGGATCGAACTCAATTTAGTCATCAACGCCATCATCATAAAGGAAGCGATCAGTAAAAAAGAAATGAAATTCTTGGATACAAGATAAAACCCAGTGACGACGGTAGGGCAGCATATTCAAATATTTAAATGTATATTGCTGGGGTCTTTAATCTCTTATCTTCAGATTGAAATAGCGGCGCAACATTTAACCAAGTACCAATGGTTTAAAAGGAACTTAAAAAAAACTAGTTTGCTGTGGTCTTGCATAAAATCAAGGGAATAATAGGCAAGCCGATCGTTCCTTAAACCTGGTCTAAGACGTCATACGAAGAAGCCTTCATCTACTCTTATCCACGCTCTGTTCTGGTGCCCAACTTGAGTAAAGATGTGCCATTTTGTCCTTTAGCCAAATCAGTAAACACAAGGACTATGAAGAGAACATGTTGACGTCCTCTGAAAAGTCAGTCTGCTTCACGTTTTAAATACATCTCTTGTTTTTGTTTTTAATATTTTAGAGATGTATATTCCGTGAATGTTTACATTTTAGCGTTTGTTAATGACGATGTCAGAGGTAAAACTCTTATTATTTTTAAGCCCATGTCCCATCAGGACGTAGTTGTTAATGGCTCTCCACAATTTCCTTTATTAAATATTTGTGAATTCCCATCTGTTCTTAAGATAGACGGTGAACTGTTTTCTCTTTACTTTCTCCACAGTTTTGAATTCTGTTTAATTATTCATGCAGACTGATTTCAAACCAAAGCTCATGTTACAAACAACATGTTTTCAGATTACAAACTGACCATTTTCGGAAGCATCCTGCACAGGACAACAGCTAAAATAGACATCACATGTAAATTTAAAATGAAACCAATAAATCACCACCAATCTAAAAAATAATAGTTGAGACTGTAGACTGTAAAAACGATTACGAATTTCCGAAGCATTAATCATAAAACACAAACGACCCAATAAGAATGATTAAATTAAAGAGTTGACATTTACGCTATCTCTATTTTCCAGACTGTCTTCCTCATCTTCATTGTCATATTCACGACGTTTGGGTCGCTGTATGCTCAGGATTTCTTCAAATGAAGATCAGGACACTAGTCCGAATGTAAATAGCTACAAAGCATTATCTCAGAAATATAGACAGGTAAATAACGGATATATCACAAAAAGAGGTAGTGATTTGGATCCGCACTGGGTGCCCAATGATTCCGGTCTTGTGTCACATCTAAGGTATGAAAATGTCTAACATCGCACATGCGCACGAGCGGGTGATGCAGCTCATTCTAAATTGTAAATTCTTTTTTATATTTTCTTATGTGTTTCGGCTATATAATCTAGTCAATTTCATTTACATTTTTTAATTTTTAATTTTGCAATGGTTTAAAGGAACCGTAGAAAAAATATTTTTAATTTACGGAGCTACTGTAAACACATCCACAGCTACTTTAACCCCCGCAAATTGAAAGTACTTCGGAAAATAAAATTTATTTAATATGTCTAAACTATTAAACTATTTAACCAAACCCAAAGAAAATATATATATATATATATATATATATATGCTTTAAGAAAAAAAAAAATATATATGTATATATATATATATATATATATATATATATATATATATATATATACAAAAGAAAAAAAATATATATATGCTTTAAGAAAAAAAAATATATATATGCTTTAAGAAAAAAAAAATATATATATATGCTTTTAAGAAAAAATATATATATATGCTTTTAGAAAAAAAAAAAAAAATATATATATATATATATATGCTTTAAAAAAAAATATATATGCTTTAAGAAAAAATATATATATATGCTTTAGAAAAATATATATATATATATATATATATATATATATATATATATATATATATATATATATATATGCTTTAAGAAAATAGATAGATAGATAGATAGATAGATAGATAGATAATATTAGTGGTAAATATGCATACATATGCAAAATATATAAATACCCATACATGTATATTTTAGAATAAAAATTCCAAGAGGAAGAATCCAGGTAGAACTCAACGTCCAGGACAGAGTAAGGATATAATAAAAAGGCTTAAAGGCTGTTTTTATTTCTGGAGTTGTTTTTTCTGTTTTCTTTTTGAATTTGTACGTCTGATGAATTGGATCGTACTTACGATTCCAATGGAATAAATTATGACCATGGAATATTAGTGTTTAAACCTTTTTATTATATATATATATATATATATATATATATATCCCATTTTGACAACATCTGTATGAGTAGACATTTGTCGAAATTCTTTTATGTGACTATTCGTGTAAATAACAATGCTGAGGTTTGCGCATGGATTGGTATCCTGAAAACCATCTCAACCCAGCCCAAAATTGAAACGATCTCAGCCAACGCCCGTCTTAAATTAACAAGAGCAGCGCGACCCAGCGCTGTTGGTGGCCAAAACGTAATGCCATTCGCGCACTCAGATCAAATTTCACATGCAGCGGTGTTTGGCTGTTGGCACCGTCTCTCGACGCCACCGTACTCATCCTCTCCCGCAAATACCCCTTAACACCTTCCGACACTTTTCCGATCAGGAGAGCAGGGAAATGATTCAAATCCCTTTTGGCATCTCATCGATTCTCGCGAACGCAGGAATATGGCAGCTGCGTGACTTCGATGGGTTTGGCCCCCGTCCGGTAATAGTTTTAATACGAGCCTCTCTCGGTATGCTTCTCCATTGGCGTGGCACGCATGCGTGTAACCTTTCGGGAATTGCAAAAGTTTGAAAGAAAAATTTCACTCTGTTGATTGATTCATTGAGACAAGCTCTGTAGATAGGGGTCAGAATGCCACGTGGTGACAGCCAAACGACAGATACGAGAGAGAATGAAACTCCTGTGGAAGCATTGGCAATGTTACCTGCTGTCAGAGAGGGACAAGAATGACGCACGGTTGCATGTTCAAGACTTATAAAAAAAAAAATAGCTGAAAGCGTGTGGAGATTGCAGCAGTGTAGTAATGCCAAATACATCAATGAAGATTCCCTTACCATCATGAAAAGTGTTGTTGTCATATCGCCTTTGATAAAAGCAGTGGATTTTATTCAGGTGTCTTTTAACTGATCTTATCGCGGGATGTTATTCCTCGTACCGATTTCCTTTTTATTTATTTTATTTTCTTCTACTTATATAAAATTATGTGTTCGGGACGTTTATTCCTTGCTTTTAAATCTCATTTAAATAGCTACGTATTATCCATTTATTTATCGTTGGACATTCTGAGAGGCTGAAAAAATAAATACGTTATACATCACTATCATGAAGTACATTTGGCGCAGAATCAAATGTTCGTTTAATTCTTAAGATATTTCCCTGATCAACCAAGCAACACAATGGCGAAAATACTTAAAAGAAAACAATAAATCCTCATCCTTATCACTAAAATTTCGATATTAGATAGATTTTAAAAAACGATTACAAATTTCAGTAGCATTAATCATAAAACACAAACTACGCAACATCAATAAAATCACACTAAATTAAGAAACCGATATATCACGAAAAAAAGTATGATAATAACTAACTGTTGGCGTAAAAAATTAGATGTTTTAAGACATTTTATGTTTGCACATTCTTTTTTATTATTCTCGGAAATTCAGGCCGGTAAATGTTGTTAATACTGTTTATTATAAACAGAGCATTTACTTACATTATTTACATTATTCGGACTATTGTATTCATCTTTGTCGCCATATTTATCACAACGTTTCGGCCGTTGTACGCTCCGGCCTTCTTCTGGTGGTTGGAATTTCGAACTGAACCCTTTATTTCGCTCACTGGGGTAGACTCTTCTAGTTCCACGTGCCATGTTTGATGGATGTCAGTTATCAGTTATCTCCTCCTAATTTTCCCTCTAAAAGTTCTCCACTGCCTTAACCAGGTACTGAACTCACACTCTTTGGGTCCTGTCACTGGATCTAACCAACGCCTTTATCCACTTTATCAGAAATATAGACAGACTCAGGGCATTTACTTAAATATTTGTATCTATGAAAAAAAAGAATGTATAAACATAAAAATGTCTTAAAATAATTATTGGACTTTGTCTATTTCATAATATGTGACGTCATTTGTTTACATTTCGATACGCATTGAGCAGATATCAATGTACGTGAGAGAATCATGGAAGATTGTAGTTTAAAAACAGTAAAATCGACCGTGCTAACAGAAACGCTCCTCTGTGGCGAAATCGGTAGAAGAATTCAGGCTATATGACGGTTCCGTATAGGATACAGGTTCGATAACTTTCGGAGGAGGAATATTTAGTCCATTTCATAATGTGTGAAATCAGATATTGTATTATATCTATTTTAATATTTAATGGGAAGCAAAAAAAATACATCGGAAAATTCCCTAAGATATTTTCCTAGTTGGGATGAAGGTTTCTTTCTTTCCACATTATTGCTGTTTTTATATTTGATTTCGGTTTTATTTTTTTCATTTTTGTTTTTAAGGGGACTTTTCCGCCAAAACTTAAAGTTACAATGGCGAAAAGATGGAAGAACCTAATGCACAAAATATTGCAAATAATGTTGCCATATATTCTGATACTAGAATTCGTGTAAATATTCACCTCTCACACTCTTTCTACGTACCACACACAAACACACACACACACACACACACACGTATATAAACATATACGCGCACATATGTTGATAAAATGGTAATATTAGTTTTTTTTTTATTTTTGTTTCCTTAAAAGTTAATATCCGGCATTTACTATCCGAGTAGCCGGTGCCATTTTCGGTTGAAATTGAAACCGTCCTCTCCAATGTTTAAGGAAAAAAGGATTCACTAGACGTACGAATACGCACACATATAATAATTGCAATATTACTTGTTTTATTGTGTGGAAACGTTCATAGACAGAGAAGTCATTGCCACTATCGGTGGACATTTCTCTTCATAAAATTTTTCAAATTCATCTCAGTCCGCAACATTTGTTCGGATACTACTCTATACTCCATATATATATATATATATATATATATATATATATATATATATACTTGAGAAAATTAAAAGAAAAGAAAAGGAAAAACTATGGCGCCTTTCTTAATGAATTTAATTTCAATATTAAGAAATCGGTAAGAGAATTGAGAGAATGAAAATAGCCATATGTCCAAATTATTCAACGAAATTCATTTTCTACAGCCACCAAGAAATTTATTCGTGGACATGAAAGTCTTAAAACTAAAATAAACAGACATAATATAGACATAAAACGTCTAAATTATGCATCAAAAAAATCCTTGAATGAATATATATATATATATATATATATATATATATATATATATATATATATATGAAAAATGGACAAAAGTCCGACAATTATTTTAAGATATTTTATGTTTATACATTTTTTGTATAGATACAAATATTTAAATAAATGCTCTGTTTATAATAAACAGTATTAAACAGCATTTCCCGGCCTGAATATTTTCTCCGAAAAGTTCTCGGACATTCAGGCCGGTAAATGTTGTTTAATACTGTTTATTATAAACAGAGATTTACTTAAATATTTGTATCTATACAAAAATGTATAAAGATAAAATGTCTTTAAATATATATATATATATATATATATATATATATATATATATATATATATATATATATATATATCAATGAATGCCAAACAAATTACCCCATACAAATGGCCTTTTTCGTCCTCGGGGAAAAAAAAATTCTGATTTGTCAATGCAATTACATTTGTTAAAATAAATGAATTGCCACGTTTTTTTTTTCCAAAATAAAATGAAAGGTAAAGGAAGGAGAGAAGGTAAAAATGGCGAAAATAAGAGGGAGTAAGAAATAATTAACGTATAAGGGAGAAGAGAGATAGAGAGAGTTAAAGAGAGCAGGGAGATATAGAGAGGTAAAGAGACTAAGTGATTAGGGTGGAATCGGTTTAGATAAAAACGACGGTTGAATATGAAAGCTGACCTAAATTAAACATATCAACACATGTACAAAACGGAAGAATTGAACTTCAAAAGAAAGGGACATAAATAATGAGTATAAAAAATTCCAAAGAGGTGTTTAAAAGATTATAGAATTAAAATAAGAATTAAGAATTGATACTATTATACAATTATTGTATATAAAAAAATAAACTGTTTAGAAAAAGATATTAATATTAATTTATTCAATACTATATCGTTAATTGTATATTAAAGATATAGTGAAAATTTGTAAGTAAATTATTAATACACTAATTTCATTTAAATATAATAAATCTTTATATGTCGATACAATATTAATAATATTGTGAATATTAAATTTATAATGTAAATTATATCATATTTATTTTAATTATTTAAATTTATATAAAGAATTAAATTTAAATTCAATATGCAAAAAAAGAATTTAATCTATAATATCCATAATTCTCAAGATTTGTGTGTGTGTTCGTGTGTGTGTGTGTGTGTGTGTGTGTGTTCGTGTGTGTGTGTGTGTGTGTGTGTGTGTGTGTGTGTGATCGGATGTTTTTTTTATGCCTTTCCACAGTTTTCATCCGATTTTGATGATTTGTTTGATAGATAATTCTTCAGTGCCGGATTTGAGTCCAAAATGTTGGCGACAATGACTCTCCACTACTTCCTGTCCATTATAATACTCAGCAACGTTTTACTATTTACAATCTGTTCTTTCATAAAAAACTTTAATAAAAATAAATACTTTAAAATAAAATAAATACTTTAAATTAAAATAAATACTTTAAATTAAAATAAATACTTTAAATTAAAATAAATACTTTAAATTCTTACAATGATATTATCTATAGCTACAATTCTCAAAATGTGTGCGTGTATATATGTGTGCGTGTATATATGTGTGCGTGTATATATGTGTGCGTGTGTGTTATTGAATGTTGTTTATGCGTTGCCACAGATTTCATCCGATTTCGATGATCTTTTTTTGTTTGTTTTTTTTTTTGTTGTTTTTTGTTTTTTGTTTGATAGATAATTCTTCAGTGCCGTTTTTGAGTCCAAATTGTCTGGAAAAATTACAACTTTGAAGGTGAAAAATCGAAAACAAAAAAATGATTTTTTTTACACTTTACTCAAAAACCAAAGGAAAAATTTAATGTTTGTAAAAACCAGCATGCGATCAATTTAGAGATTTGAAATCTAACGCAAAAGATCATTTGAATAATAAAAAAAATATATGAATGAAATTATCGTATGACGGTCCCTGGAAGAGGTTCCTTCCTTTCAAGATTGAAAACGCAGGGCTCTCCCATTCAAAATGTTACCCCCACCCCATTTGGGGATGTACCTTAATTGTACCCAGTTGTTGTTAATAATATTGTTTTTCGGGTGGACTGGCTTTAAACTCAAACTGTTCCAAGTGAACGGCAAAAATTCCATGTAATAAAACAGCCAGTCGAAGACTGGTTCTACTGCTAGTACAGTGAAACCCGGATATAAGAGAGTTGTCGGGACCGGAGAAGAAGTCTCTTATATCCGGGTTTCTCTTATATCCAGGTATGGTCTATTTTCTTTAGGTAAGTATGGGAACAATTTGGGACCAGAGAAAATCTCTCTTATATCCGGGTTTCTCTTATATCTGTGTTTCTCTTATATCCGGGTCTCTTATATCCGGGTCTCTTATATCCGGGTCTCTTATATCCGGGTCTCTTATATCCGGATTACACTGCATTATAATAAATTATAGTAAAAAATAGACAAAAGGAAGATAGGAGAATATAGAGGAATTAAAAACCTAAAAAAAAAAGTAACATATATAAAAAGACAGATAAGAGAGTTAACGGAGGAAAAAAAATTAAATATGGAAGAAAATTCCACATATAGAAAAAATTTTATATAGGGATAAAAATTTAAATATAGAATGAAATTCCACGTCTCTAAAATAGTTGTATATATAGACAAAACTTTACATATAAGAAAGATGTCACAGTAGAAAAACAATTCACATATACTACTAACAGCATATATATATTTTATTCGTCTCCATTTTGAACAAATCTGACTTATATGACAGATGCAATCGTCAGGCGGCGATTGAAAAACAGGGCAGTTGTAAGTTTTCAATCCCTAACTAGCGATTGCCTCGTACGAATGGTGCGAATCGTGACAAATAGGTAAAAAAAAAAAATCTATATTTATTAGTAGTATAATTTTTAGCTCCGTTATTAAACAGCATCACTACTTTATTACGACATCACTCGCTTTGCGCTAATATATATTTCTCGGACATTAAATGTTTTTTATTATAAACAGAGAATTAACTTAAATATTTGTATCTATAGAAAGAATGTATAAACATAAAAAAAATGTCTTATATATTTATATATATATATATACATATATATATATATATATATATATATATATATATATATATATATATATCGATTCTCCCGTTGGGTTCGACGTATGAGGGTCAAGCAGATCAGTTCCCAGAAAACTGACAGCCCAACACCGGCACATGAGATTCGATTATAGTGGTGAAGGCTTCGTGCAGGACCATCCACACTTTTTGAAGGACCGAATACAGAGACCTGGTGCACTACGTGCCACAAGGTCCCCAAATGACCCCCCTCGGGTTTTGAATTTAGAGTTGTCCTTCTCCTAGACGAGTTGCCATCCAAGGCTATAGAACCCAGTCTGTCCTGCTATTTAACCCATACCTGGAGGGAGAAGAAGAGGATTCACACCTTTCCCAAGGGTATTAGCACGTAAGTTAATGTAATGAGTTCAACCTGGATTCGAACTCTGCTCTGCGATTCCACAATCCAAGCCCATATATATATATATATATATATATATATATAATGTATACACCCTTCAGGAAAGGAAAAACGTTTATTGATATTGTGATAGTAAATTTATTCAGATATCATAAGATTAATACAAGTTACCTTAGGGCTCGACAATCACATGAGATGCTCAAAATGGTGGCCTTTTGATTCCAGGCATTTATTAGTAACAAGAACTACAGCTTGGGCAACGTTGGCTAAAGTGTCTAGTGGGATTGTTGCACATGCATTTTTAATTTATTGTCTAAGTGCCGCCAATGTACTCGGTTATCTGCGACACGCAACATCCTTTAAGACGTGTTGATTGTGCAGCCATAAGAGTAATGCCATCTATCGAGAAAATACTGCAGCAAATTGTGTTATCACAATTTGATAAAACTACGAAAGACAACTTTTTTTTTTCCTTAAGTGTATAAACATATTTTGGGGGCGGACTCTGTGTGTGTGTGTGTGTGTGTATATATATATATATATATATATATATATATATATATATATATATATATATATATGATAAAAATATATAATTTTATATATCAACAAATATATTTAGACGAATATGACAAACTGGAAAAGTTTTTACTGACGCATTTCACAAAAAACTTTCCAGTTTGCCATATATATATATATATGTCATCCTGTTTCGCTGTATCACAGCTCTTCTGTGTGGCTAAATGTCCGATTGCTTCAAGCCGGGATCGAAATCGATTTGGTATCTCACAGGCAAAGAGGAAGGAATATTTTAACGTTTTCTATGCGAAATACGGTGAGCTCAATGCGTTATGAACCACTGTTTTTAAAATTACTCTTTTCTCAAGAGAGCTTAACCAGATTTTCCAGAACCATATATGTTGTCTCATCCACAGACAGTCTGTTTAACTGTGTCACAGCTCTTCAGTGTGGCTAGACGTACTATTGTTTCAAGCCGGGATGGAAAACCGGCTGATTTGGTATCAGTCAGAGATTCTCTACCCAGGCTATCGTCGCACGGCAGAGAGAAATTTAAATTTTAACGTTTTCTATGCGAAATACGTCAATGGCTTATTCTACAAAAGAAAAATTGTGATGTGCACTCCTTAAATATGTAATTCGAACCTTTCTCTGTCAAGATGTTTTCTCGCAGTCGAATTGCTAGGTGAATAGCAGGCCTGACAAGTTCCTATTGCCGTGGTTGTCAACCAATCTAGATCCTCCCGAATTTTCAATTTTTCTCGTTCACTTTTACTTTCACTTTCGTGTTGTTGTGCCATTATCGTTTTGTTTACGGCTGGAAAGCCTTAAAAACAATTACCACATACACATACATATATAAAGAGAGAGAAAAGTGAGGTGTATAATTATATAGATTTAATTTAGAGTATGAGCAAATTTACGCGAACGAATAATTATTCATCATTTGAAACAATTTCAGCAAAATATATTATCTATCCCAACATCATTGATTATTACTTTGAATTACTTGCCAATTTCATGTATCTGTTCCGTTAGGTGTTTACCTTTCTGATTTTCCTTTTTCAGATAAAAATATGATAAGAAGGAAAATAGTTGAAAACACAAACCGGGACATTTGCCTAAATACACAGAAGTCATTTATTTACGTTATGAAATTGAAATTAATATTGACACTAATAACTGTGTCAGTGACAGTCAAATTCCCTGTAGGCGCGCAACAATTACTGGATGAATGTGTTAAGTTATCTACCTTAGAATTCAAAAGCCGACGACCGATAATTGCCCGATCGTAAAATATCAAATAAAATAAAACGCGTAAAAAGTGACGAAGTTCGATGCGTAAGTAATGCTACATATTTTAGGAAAAAGTTATGTTCTAAGCGTAGCTTAGATGTGGCACAAGGTCGAAAGAACGGAGCACCCAGTGACGATCGGACTCACTATCAGTCGTAACAGATCTAGCGAGAAATGTTTGCTAAACATTACACCACGTCGAGACAAGCTGGCTAAGCATTGCACCCACAAAAATGATATCCTAAACGTGGCTTACATGCTGCACAGGCCCGAATATATGGGGCACCAGTGCGTATCGAAATCACTATTCAGCCGAAATTCATCTAGCCAGACAAGCATGCTTAACTGTTAAAACACGTCGAAGTGTCTCAAAAATTATTTCCTAAGCGTAGCTTAGATGTGACACAAGGCCACATGCAAGACAAAAGGCGAGATGCACCAAGTGAGGATCGAACTCACTATTCAGTCGGAATTGATCCAGCGAATCAAGTTTGCTTATCATTACACCACGGCAAAGTACACCTCTTTTTTTAGTAAATGGCAATTTTCTATGCGTAGATTAGATTTGGCACAAGGCTAAAAATATGGAGCACCGGCGTGAATTGGACTCACTGTTCAGTCGTAATTGATCTAGTGAGTCATGGTTGCTTTCATTTACACCACGTCGAAGTACACATCTCATTTTCGTATATATAACCAGAAGATAAAAGGAAGACGTTGCTTGTACGGCATTTGACATTGAAATTTCCATGTAAATTATAATTGTTTTCTTTTAACTTGTTTCGGATACAGCTGAGAGCTAGTCTGTTAATATGGCGTCTGATGTGAAAGTGAATAAAAACTTTTTTTTTTTTTTTAAGGCGGAAAGAATAAAACAATGTATCCATCAACATTTCTCCTTGCTGGAAATTTACGGAGACCAAATAATGGAATCGAGGACAGCTACGAAATAATGCGTTTCTTCACCGGGTGATAGTGATGTTTGTGACAAATCAGATCGACGTGTACCGCAGGCGCTTACTTATTCATCGATTTCGAAAATCAATAAGGTTGTTTTGAAAATAGTGTTTTCCCGCTGAAAACGTATTCTGCCTAGCGGTGTTATTATGCTCCAAGTGTCTTTTGCATTTCTTCTTCATATGCCGTGTGCCCCTGAGGGCGTAGGCGATCATGGTTCTCCTCAATTTCCTGTCTTTTATACCTCTTAATAAATTTTCGTTTTTTCTCGTAAAACATATTCTGCCATAAATTTACTCGAGCCCATTATGTTTTGCGCTGTTTTTCTCAGTCCCTCTTGACCTTCACCTGTCCTGTGAGTATCACATTTTCCAAGTCCTCTTTCCTCAATATGCGTCTCAGAAATTTATGCTGCCTCTTCCTGAATAAAGCCACTAAGCTGCAAGATGGGTTACAATGTGTGAAAGGATGAAAAGAAAACGAAAAAATAATAACTTGGGAGAAAGTAATAAAGGAATAGGCATCAAGAAGATAGAAGATAGCGATTGACTTTGCATTTGCGTTGGCTCGAGAGTAAGTAGCCTGAAGAGAGTTCCACAAGCGAGAAGTGCGATAGAAGAAAGTGTTAGCAAAGAACATACGGTTACATCTAGCCAGTTCTGCTGTTAAATAATGAGGTCTTGTTGCCAATCGAGTACTGCATTTACGTTCATAAGGTTTAGGCATCATAAAGGAAAGTTTATCAGAACAAACAGTGCGACTGTTTGATTTAATCCAATTATTCCTAACAAATCGTGAAATGAAAGACTTTTGAACGGGCTTTCCAGCTCCTTTCACACGAACACGGGTGTCCCCCAAGGCTCTATCCTGGGCCCTCCGCTCTTTTTGATCTTCATCAGTGATCTTCCTGATGTCATCAGTTCCAAAGTAGGCACTTATGCAGATGAAACTGCCATTTACTCCCGTCTCAAGCATCACCTCCAATCAGCGGTTAACGGGAGTAGAAAATGGCTTGTAAATTGTACTGTCTCCAAGACTAAACTGTTCTCATTTAACCATCATAGAAACAGTCTAGCGAGTCCTTTTTTTTAAATTAATTTAAATAAAATTTAGTTAAATTCGTAAAAAAAAAAATCAACACCACTAATGTTAGCCGTAAGTCATGTATGTCTCTCCTAATTTTTATTTAAGTAAAGTTTTTCTTTTCTTTTCAAAAATAAATATAGCTTGCAATTTAATCAATCATTTTTCAAAACTAAATTCTCCATTTATCTTGCTCCTACTCTCTTTCAAAATAGGAATTAATGTTTAAAAGTTAAACTTCATTTAATTAAAAATATGAAAATTCTCCTCCAAAATAAATAGTAAATAAATATTTTTTTCCAAAAATAAGGCTCGCTCTAGTTTTTGCTTGAAAACATGATTAAATGAAATATGCATAAACATATCGTAATTCCAGTTTATTAACATATTATTATTAATGATTTGAAATAAAAAGGTTAATGAACATTTATCTAAGTTTGATTTGTTTGAAAACAACATTAAAGGAGTATTTCTGTTAGTACAAAGTAAACAAAAAAGTTCTGTCCGTTTTTTGATTAGTCATTGAATTTAATTGAAATATATACGAAATGCGTGTAGCAATTGTTTTCAAATTCGGACAAGTGTCTAGAGATCTCGTTCGGGATGTTTGCTTTACGACTTCAAAGTGGGTTTATCAGCAGCTGCATCGAGTCACCGCATATGTCAAGCGTTTGGGGATAGTGCTGTGGATGAACGTACTACAAGGCGTTGGTTTCGAAAATTCAAGTCGGGAGATTTGTCTCTCCATGATGAGCCTCGCAGTGGACGACCACAGGTCTTGAATGACGGAGTCCTGAAGGCGGCCATTGAAGAGGACAGTAGTCTAACGTGTGGTGAACTTGCAAGACAGTTCAACGTTTCCGATGAAACAGTTAGACTTCACCTGCACCGCCTAGGTAAGACGTACAAACTGAGCAAGTGGGTTCTGCAAACGCTGTTTGAGGTCCACAAGGGACAACGAGTAGCAGCCTGCGTATCGCTGCTTTCTCGCCACTGTACCGCATCCTTATTCAATCGAGTGCTTACCAGTGATGAAAAGTTGGTTCTGTACGAAACTCCCAAGCGTTCCAGAATGCTGTCCCTCACACCGCAAGACCACCTATGCACCCATGCAAGATTATGCTTTGTGTCTGGTGGACAGGTCGTCAAGTGGTTCATTATGAACTGCTACCAACGGGCCAAACGGTC
>CAHIKZ030001265.1:495000-502500 GCA_903632075.3 Acanthosepion pharaonis | reverse complement strand
CACTGTGGGTGAAAGGAATTTGATTAATGCTGCTGATTAATAATGCTAAGCTCCTCACAATGAATTGAGCCATCTGATAGCCAATAATGCTAATGTGTTAAAAATGGCTCTTCTTTTTAATACGCTGATTGCATAAAGGGCAGAATCTACAAATGATGACAGATTGGTTGGGTTTCGACCCCGGCTTGAAGCAATCGCATGTCTAGTCATACTAATGAACTGTGAACAGCGAATAGTCTGTCTGTGCATGACTATATGCATTCATATCTGACTGTGTGTGTGTGTGTATATATATATATATATATATATATATATATATGTAGAGAGGGAGAGATAATATTTGGAAAAGCACCAAATATCTTTATATGTAATATTTATAATGCATGTATGTTTGCAGAGAATTATTAAAATTGTTTTACTTCTGTGGATTTTCAGAAAGAATTTTACTTTAAGAGCTTTTAGCTTTTCAAAAAGTTGTTATTTTTTTATAAGATTACCCTATTTTGCTGTATAAGTCAAATATAAAAGAAATGAGCAACGGCCGTAACGGCTTTTACTTTTGCTTATGGTAAGGAAAAATATAATTAATATATATTCTTTTACAAATCTTCTTATATTCTCTATAAAGCAAATTTTATATACATTTCATTGAATGCATAAAACATCACATGTGGTTATATTCTTCTTCTTTTATGTACCGTAGTCCCTACAGGACGTAGGCGATCATGACCATCCAACATTCCTGTAGCTTTTAATATGTTCTATCTTTTTGTCATTCCTCCTAAACCCAGTTCTACCATTTATTTATTCAAGCTCACTAAGTATGTTATGCGCTGCTTTTCTCTGTCCCGTTTTCCCTCAATATCACCCGTGAGTATCAGATTTTCCAAGCCTTCCTTCCTCATTATATGCCCCAGAAGTTTCAACTGCCTCTTCTTGGGACGAAGTATGCATTTCCTTTTTGTTTTCCAAAACCTCGTCGTTGTTCACATGATCAGCCCATGGTATCCTCAGCATCATTATCTAGAACAATGCTTCTATTGCTTCAAGTCTTTTCCTCAGCTTTGAAGGGATTGTCCAGCATTCACTAATATATAGGGGAAAATAAAAAAAGAAATCGCGTATAAGTTCAGTACTTTTTTCTTTGTTTCCAACGAAAATTTTCTGTATCTCAATACTGTGCTGAGCTTTTGGAAAGCATATTTGGCCATCTTAATACGTCTTTGGATCTCAGTGTCACATCTTCCGTTCTCTGTTAGAACACTTCCCAGATATTTAAATTTCGGTACCTGTAATTTTCATTTTGGGCTCATCCTTTTACATTCTGTTTTTTTCTCGTTTTCCGTTGACACGTCTTGTAGGAGGTTTTGCAGTTTCCCTTCTGTTTCTGCTATCAATACTGTATCATCTGCATGTGTTATATTGTTAAGATTGTGGCGGCCATTAATGAATTCTGTTAGGACTTCTAATTCTTTCAGAATTGCGTCGCTTTATAGAATGAATAAGTCTGCTGGGAAGACAACTCTTTGTCTTACACCTCTTTCTGTTTTCTATATCTACTGCACTCCTTTTCTGTCCGTATGCAGGCAAGGTTTTTTTTCTAATATTATAATATCTTTCCTTTTTGGAAGGCGAAGAGAGTGTATTGAATGTCTGTGGTGATTATTGTCCCATGTTCTTTCGGACAACTCCTTAGTTATTTTCTACGAGTTCCTTTTTATGTTTCTGTTCTAAGTTTGATTTCGTTGAATTAGTTATGGCTTGGTCTTGGCTTAAATCCCTTTTATACAGAAAACCTCAGTTATGTGTCGTCTAAATTTAGATTTGTTTGAGTGATGGTGTTCTTAACAAGAATTTCCCAAAATTGAAGTAAGAATTTTTGTGTGAGTGTTCAAGTACTTTATTTATGGCAATCAGAACAATTAAGTAGATTATCAGCCTTCTACTTATCGTTGTCGAGGTATATGCGATGTAGTTGCCCAGGTTATTGCAAGAGTCATAGTCTTGTAATGGACAACAAAATTGATAGCTGTGTTGCTTTTGGTAATTATGTAGTTAGCGGTTTTTGATTTTTGATTGTATATTGTATAGGGTCGTCCGAAAATCTTGTCACCCCCTACCAAAAACTAAGGAGAACAATAAAATAATTAATACAGTGTAACCCGGATATAAGAGACCCGGATATAAGAGAAACCCGGTTATAAGAGAAACCCGGATATAAGAGAGATTTTCTCTGGTCCCAAATTAGAGCCTGTGTTAATGGATATAAAATAGACCAAAACCAGATATAAGATAAACCCGGATATAAGAGACTTCTCCGGTCCCGACAACTCTCTTATATCCGGGTTACACTGTACACTAATACAAAGCACATGTACTAGATTCAGTTTATTCACTTTCATTGACGCTGTCACATATCGAGGTCTGTATAAACATTATCATTTTCGTGGTTGCCATCTAATATAGAAATATAGGGATAACAAAACTTTCGGAGCATCCGGTAGTTTTCACACATTTGCTGGGGTCAATGAGTGAAATGGATTTTCTGAAGATGTATTTCATACTCAAATTATCTTCTTCATATATTATGTGCATCTGGTTTCAATAAAATATATTATTTATGTTTTGCTGTACTATAATTTTAGTGTTGGTGGAATTTAATTTCTGCAGGAACCATTTCAAAATATATTGGATAAAATAAATATTAACAAATATTTGATCAATTTTTCAGCAAAAAAATATTTTCCGAAAAAAGGAATTTAGGTGTGCTTTAGAAAGTTTTTTTTTTTTTTTTATCACTGCTATTTTATATATTTGCATACATTTACTATTATAATGTGTAGTCATAATGGAGAGAGTTCATTAAATTCACTTATTTTCTAATACCTTTGGGAAAGATATGAATCCATCTGTTATCCAACCCAGCTAGCTGAACAGACAGGATCCTATAGCTTTTGAGTGTCAACCAGTCGAAGAGAAGGAAACTTTAAATTGAAACGAGCCTAAAAGAAACACACGATGTGAATCTCTCTGTTTCCTGATCAACATGTCATATAGTATAATACAGCGTAACCCGTATATAAGAGACCCGGATATAAGAGAAACCCGGATATAAGAGAGATTTTCTCTGATCCCAATTTAGAGCCCATACTTACCTAAACAAAATAGACCAAACCCGGATATAAGAGACTTCTTCTCCGGTCCCGACAACTCTCTTATATCCGGGTTAAGCTGTATCATATTATAATGTATGCGTGTTTTGTATATATAATAATATCTATCTATATATATATATATATATTAAAATACTAAGAATCAACAGTAAGATTTATAATCCGGCGTTCTTAGCAATTATTTTTATTGAAAATAAAACACTGCTCACTACAAACAGTAGAGCAAATAATATAGTAATTTTTATTTTTAAAAATATGATTCCATCGCCACACAGAAAATTTACATATTTCAAAACTAAAACAAAACTTATCAACTGAAACAATTCAACAAAACTGAAAATCTCATAATGTTAATATTCTCTGCGCTCATAAATTAATAAAGTTCTTAGAATGTAATTCCTAGCATCGCTTGACGATGGAACGAGACTATGGATTTTAATTTCAATTTTTATAATTAAATTTATAAATTTAAGTTCAGTATAGAAATATGGAAATTTTCTCTGTCGCGATGGAACTATATTTTTCGAAAAGAAAAAAAAAAAAAAAATATATATATATATATATAGATAGATAGATAGATAGATAGAGTTGTTTAAAGCATTTAAGTTGCTAAAGCATTGGAAATGAATAAATGTATTTTATTATCAATACAGAGTTCTTATGAGAAATTTAGTGCAGATTCTTCTCATACATTTACTCATTTGGGTGTGCTTTAGAAAGTTTTTTTTTTTTTTTGGCCACTGCCATTTTATATATTTGCAGACATTTACTATTATAATGTGAAGTCATGATGGAGAGAGACGAGTTCGAATTACAGTTGAGTTCATTAAATTCACTTTTTTGCTAGTACCTTTGGGAAAGATATGAATCCATCTGTTATCCAACCCAGCTAGCTGAACAGACAGGATCCTATAGCTTTTGGGTGTCAACCAGTCGAAGAGAAGGAAACTTTAAATTTAAACGAGCCTACTGTTTTGTAGGTCCTGCCAATATAAGAGAAGGTAACTTAAAAAACAACACCACCTCTCAAGTCGTCTCAAAGAAATGAACTAACCACTAATTTGAGGAAAATAATGGACCCTTCGGTCTTAGTACAATGCTTAAAGAAAAACAAGATGGGAACCTCTCTGTTCTCTGATCACCATACCATATAGTATAATATTATATTATATCCATGTTTTGTATATAAAATAATAATAACTTTCTATCTATCAATCTATCTGTATTTATATATATATATATATATATATATATATATATATATATATATATATATATATATACACAGTGTATCACAAAAAGTGAGTACACCCTCACATTTCTTCAAATATTTAAATATATCTCTTTATGGGACAACACTGACAAAATGACACTTTGACACAATGAAAAGTAGCCTGTCTGCATATATATAACAGAGTTAATTTATTTTTCCTCAAAATAACTCAAAATATAGCCATTAAAAGCTAAATCCCTGGCAACAAAAGTGAGTACACCCCTTAGGAAAAGTTGTCAATATTAACATACAACATGTCAACTGTCAATATTTTTTGTGGCCACCATCATTATCCAAAACTGCTTTTACTCTCCTGGGCATGGAGTTTACCAGAGCTTTACAGGTAGTCACTGGAATGCTCTTCCACTCCTCAATGACGACGTCGCGGAGCTGGCGGATATTTGAGACTCTGCGCACCTCCACCTTCTGCTTGAGGATGGCCCAAAGATGTTCTATTGGGTTCAAGTCTGAGACATGTTGGCCAGTCCATCACCTTTACCCTCAGCCTCTTCAGTAAAGCAGTGGTTGTCTTGGATGTGTGTTTGGGGTCATTGTCATGCTGGAACACTGCTCTGCGACCCAGTTTCTGGACGGAGGGGATCATGCTCTGCTGCCGTATTTCACAGTACATGTTGGAGTTCATGTTTCCCTCAATGAAATGTAACTCTCCAATACCTGCAGCACTCATGCAGCCCCAGACCATGACATTCCACCACCATGCTTGACTGTAGGTATGACACACTTATCTTTGTACTCCTCACCTGGTCGCCGCCACACATGCTTAAGGCCATCAGAACGAAACATATTAAATTTCGTCTCATCAGACCATAGGACATGGTTCCAGTAATCTATGGGCTTTGTTGACATGTCTTCAGCAAACTGTTTGCGGGCTTTCTTGTGTATTGCCTTCAGAAAAGGCTTCCTCCTGGGGTAACAGCCCTGCACACCAATTTGATGTAGTCTGCGGCGTATGGTCTGAACACTAACAGGCTGAATCTCAATCTCTTTAATCTCTGCAGCAATGCTACAGCACTCCTACGCCGATTTTTCAAAGAAAGTATTTGGATATGACGCTCAGCATGTGCGCTCAGCTTCTTTGGACGACCTACCCGAGGCCTGTTCTGAGTGGACCCTGCTCTTTTAAAATGCTGGATGATCTTAGCCACTGTGCTGCAGCTCAGTTTCAGGGTGTTGGCAATCTTCTTGTAGCCTTGGCCATCTTTATGTAGTGCAACAATACGTTTTTTAAGATCCTCAGAGAGTTCTTTGCCATGTGGTGCCATGTTGGAACTTTCAGTGACCGGTAAGAGAGAGTGTTAGAGCTGCACTACAAATTTGAATATACCTGCTCCCCATGAACACAAAGGCATAGTTACACTAATGAGTCACATGAGATTTTGGAGGGAAAATGAAAAGCAGTACTCAATTTAGACATTTAGGGGTGTAGTTTCTTAGGGGTGTACTCACTTTTTAGGGATGTAGTTTCTTGGGGGTGTACTCACTTTTGTTGCCAGGGATTTAGCTTTTAATGGCTATATTTTGAGTTATTTTGAGGGGAAAAGAAATTAACTCTGTTATATATGCTGCAGACAGACTACTTTTCATTGTGTCAAAAGGTAATTTTTTTCAGTGATGTCCTATGAAGAGATATACTTAAATATTTGAAGAAATGTGAGGTGTACTCACTTTTTGTGATACACTGTATATATATATATATATATATATATATATATATATATATATATATATATATTATTAATTAATTAACGATCCTTCGTCTGTTCTAACGTAATTTCAACGCAGAAATAAATTGAATAACATATGTATTTCTTCTTTTCTCCTCAATAATTTTATAATTTTTAAAATTAATGGTGTTTAAATTTGGATTTAAAAACTGGCAGTTTTTAATTTTAATATCAAATTTTATCATAGAATTTAGTAATTGTTGATTACAATAAATTATTTTTTAATATTACCCGTATTTTAAAGATTTGAATAGCTATTATAACATGACTTCGTTGTCAAGCTTTTTGAATTTTCCTCTACTTGATAAGACACCAGGGGTGTTGAAACAAAATGGTTATTTTTGTAGCGATTTTATAACATATTTATGTTATAATTTATAAAAAAAAATAATTATATCTGCTATACTTTGTATTGAGCACTCTTTTAAAAGTAGTAATTGTTGGTTATTGGAATTCATTCCGTATATAACAATTATATACTTATATATATACATATATATATATATATATATATATATATATATTAAAATAATAAGAAACAACAATAAGATTTATAATCCGGTGTTCTTAGCAATTATTTTTATTGAAAAAAAACAGTGCTCGATACAAACACTAGAACAAATATTATAATAATTTAATAATTTATATTTATTTTATTATAATAATATGATTCCATCGGGACACATGTTTTAAAACTAAAACAAAACTTAACAACTGAAACAAAACCTAACAACAGAATCAATTTAACAAAACTGAAACAAAACTCATAATATTAATGTTGTGTGCGCTTATAAATTTCTTAGAATGTAATTCCGAGCATCGCTTGACGATGGAACGAGACTATGGATTTTAATTTAAATTTTTATAATTAAATTTAGAATTAAATTTATAAATTTAATTTCAGTTTTGAAACATGTAAATTTTCTGTGTCGCGATGGAATCATATTTTAGAAAAAAAATACTTTATATATATATATATATATATATTTCACACTTTTTTTTTTTTTTTCAAAAAGTGTGGATGGTCCTGCACAAAGCCTTCACCACTATAATCAAATCTCATGTGCCGTTGTCGGGCTGTCGGCTTCCAGGAAACTGATCTGCTTGACCCTCATACATCGAATCTCGACGGGAGAGTCGATTAGATAGATAGATAGATAGATAGATAGATAGATAGATAGATAGATAAAGAGACAGAGACATAGAGAAAGAAAGAAAGAGGGAGTTGTTTAAAGCATTTAAGTTGTTAAAAGCATTGCAAATGAATAAAGTTATTTTATTATCAAGAGTTCTCATGAGAACCTTACAT